>CM077801.1:28252432-28347432 GCA_039737535.1 Lagodon rhomboides
AAAGGTACATTTCTTCTCTGGGAATAAAACTACTGAGGTATCAACAGTGGTACTTCTTTAAGTTGTGAGGTGAGAAACAGGACTTCCTGCCTTCTGTGATTGGATGCTGTCACTGAGCTGTGATTGGATTATCGTGTTTCAGGGGGAGGGGCTTAGTGTTACTGTCACAAACATTATCTGCCTGTAGTGAGAACATGAAACAGTCCAGGTGAGCAGCTCCTCCTGTCTCCTGCAGGTGTACCCAGAGGGAGGTGGAGGTGGAGGAGGTGGAGGAGGAGGAGGAGGAGGAGGAGGAGGAGGAGGAGGAGGAGGAGGAGGTGGAGGAGGTGGAGGAGGAGGTGGAGGAGGAGGAGGAGGAGGTGAGGTGCGTCTCCCCTCTGGATCCTTCCTGTCCTGCTCCTCAGACAACACCATCCGACTGTGGAGCATCGACGGCCTCAACGTCATCAACAGGAACATCCTGAGCCACGTACGACAGCACACACGTCATCTTCATGCTTACACACCTGAACACATCACCTGACCTCTGACCTCTGACCCCTCAGGACCTGCAGAAGGTCATCTACGTGGACGAGAACATCACCAGCCTCCTCGACACGGAGAGCGCCAATGTTGTCGGGGGCAACGCAGAGAAGGCGGGGTCGTCAGGCTCGGAGGGGCAGCAGGCGGACCAGAGCAGGGTGGGCATTAGGACCCTGAAGGTCAGTCCTGACGGACAGCACCTGGCCTCTGGAGACCGCATGGGAGTCCTCAGGTGAGACGAGGGGAGACGTGATGAGCTGCTGACTGAGAGTCACATTTACTTTCACCTGTTACCTCGAGCATCAGCTCCGCCTGCAGTCAGCTGACTGTTAACACTCAGCTTCAACAGCTTCACAACAATCGACCCAAGTATCTCAAGATTAAATATTACAGCTGACCTCCTGTGTGTGTGTGTGTGTGTGTGTGTGTGTGTGTGTAGGATCCATGATCTGGACAGTATGGAGGAGATCATGAACGTTCAGGCTCACGACTCAGAGATCCTCTGCCTCGAGTTCTCAAAGCCGGACACAGGTGAGACCAATCACACGACACGGAGGGAAGCTTCCCACGCCAGAGACGCGAGCAGCCAATCAGAGCACAGCTCCTGGAGCTCTGTCCACTGACACACCGCTCAACCAAACTCCATTCTAAAAACAGCCGTTTTAAGGTCGGCCTTATTTATTCACAGTAAAAACTGTAGTTCAACTTTACAAAGACTCGTTTTAGATTCACCTCCATCTACAGACACAACCGGCTCACCTGTCCTTCACTCAGTGACATCATCAACTCACCTGTGATGAGGTGTTTGACACAGACCGACACCATCTTCATCCTCAGGCCCGTCTGACTTCAGTATTTTGATAATCGATTAATAATATTTTTCTGGTTCAGCCTCTTAAAAGTGACGTTTCTGTGGTTTCAGTCACTTTGGATGATTAGTCATGATAATAATCTGCAGATTGATCGATGAGCTCTGATGTTGAAAAACTAAAAATACAGTTTGATTAAAAGTAACCTTGAAATAAATAAATTCATCTCCAGCTCAGGAGGTTAAAATATACAAAAGCTTTAACTGAATGTTAAGTGATTTAAACTTTACAGTCTGATATTTTATGATAAACGATTAAATGTTCAGATAATTGTACAGAGTTTGGTTGGTGGTGTTACAGTTTTTGAAATCATTTCCTGCTGCTGCTGTTTCACATTAACACACTGTAGTGTGACGGCTGAAGTCTGTCGCAGGAAACACAATGTGTTTGTCACTGAGGTTAAAGTCGACAGGTCTGAATGATTATTGATGGATTTATTGATTAAAACAAGCTGAGCTGGTTGGATAGAAACCAGCTGTGTCATCAGGACTAAAATCTGAAGGAATTTAAATGGAATTTGGTGACGCAAGTTTTTATCACAGAGAAACGTTGGACAAAATGACCGAAGTAATGTGAGAGTGTGAGAACTACATCTGACACACACACACACACACACACACACACACACACACACACACACACACACACACACACATAAAAACAGGTGATTAAACCTCTCGACAGTTAAACCAGCAAACTCAACAATACAACACTTCTCTGTCGACATGGAAACAACAACACACACACAGGAATGCTGAGGCTCATAAACTCACACACACACACACACACACACACTCTCAAACACACACACACACACACACACACACACACACACACACTCTCTCTAACAGCAGGAGTGACATCACTTCCTGTAGTTTGGTCCAAAGTGCTGAGACAGAAGACGCCAGCTCAGCAGTCAGGACGAGCTGTTTAATCCTGTCAGGGTGTGTGTGTGTGTGTGTGTGTGTGTGTGTGTGTGTGGTTCAAAGTGTTTTTATCAAAGAAAAGAGGGTCCTGCAGGGGTCACTGTGTCAGTCTGCTGGATGTTGATGATCCTCGTTAACACTGATCAGAACACAGAAGCACCAGATGGACTCAGTTTACAATAATCAATCAATCAATCTGTCTGTCTGTCTCTAACCTGTCTGTCTGTCTCTCTCTAACCTGTCTGTCTCTGACCTGTCTGTCTGTCTCTAACCTGTCTGTCTCTAACCTGTCTGTCTCTAACCCGTCTGTCTCTGACCTGTCTATCTCTTAACCTGTCTGTCTCTGACCTGTCTGTCTGTCTGTCTGTCTGTCTCTAACCTGTCTGTCTCTGACCTGTCTGTCTGTCTCTAACCTGTCTGTCTGTCTGTCTCTAACCTGTCTGTCTGTCTGTCTGTGACCTGTCTGTCTGTCTCTAACCTGTCTGTCTGTCTCTGACCTGTCTGTCTCTGACCTGTCTGTCTGCCTGGCAGGTCTCCAGTTGTTAGCCACGGCCAGTCGGGACCGTCTGATCCACGTCCTGGATGCGGGCCGAGACTACAGCCTGGTTCAGACTCTGGACGAACACTCGTCCTCCATCACTGCCGTCCGATTCGCCGGTCAGTCTCTCTGACATCATCACGATCAGTCCGTGTTGTTGGTTCACCCCTCTGACATCATCTTCTTCTTCTTCTCTGTCTTCCTGTCTCTCAGCCAATGAGGGCAAAGTGAGGATGATCAGCTGTGGAGCCGATAAGAGCGTTTACTTCCGGACCGCTCAGCAGGTGAGAGACTCACCTGAGTGATGTCACCGTACATTTACTCAGGTGCTGCACTGAAGAAGACTGTCCAGTTACTGTACTGGAGTTTTACATGTTCTGCTTCTTCATACTTCCACCACATTAATCTGATTACTCAGATTACTAGTTACTTTACAGATTACATTTTAAATGAGTCATTGTGATGATCAGCTGATGTATTGATCAGCTGATGAGCCTCACGTCTTCACTCCTGTCAGCAGTTTTACAGCAGTGATATTAAAACAGACTCTGAACATGAAGCCATCAGCACATTAATGCAACAAGAATCAGAATCCAGTCATGTAATCAATAATGTAATCAATAATGTAATCTATATTTCCTCTTCTTCTCTGGCGGTGCCGACAGCTGGACGACGGGCTGGAGTTCACCAGGACTCATCACGTGGTGAGGAAGACGACGCTGTACGACATGGACGTGGAGCCGACCAGGAAGTACGCTGCCGTGGGCTGTCAGGACCGCAGCATCAGGTAACACACACCTGTCTGTCTGAGTGTGTGTGTGTGTGTGTGTGTGTGTGTGTGTGTGTGTGTGTGTGTGTGTGTGTGTGTCTGAGTGTGTGTGTGTGTGTGTCTGTGTGTGTGTGTGTGTGTGTTAATCCAACTGTATCCGAGACAAACATGACTGTTCAGTCTGTCAGATACAGATTAACCAGCAGGCACTGAGAGGATTAGGATTATCTGCCATGATGCTGTCTCCTTCTCCTTCTCCTCCTTCTCCTCCTTCTTCTTCTCCTCCTTCTCCTCCTTCTTCTCCTCCTCCTTCTCCTCCTTCTTCTCCTCCCTCTTCTTCTCCTCCTCTTCTCCTCCTCCTTCTCCTCCTTCTTCTCCTCCTTCTTCTTCTCCTCCTTCTCCTCCTCCTTCTCCTCTCGTTCTCCTCCTCCTCCTTCTTCTCCTCCTTCTCCTCCTCCTTCTTCTCCTCCTCTTCTTCTCCTCCTCCTTCTCCTTCTCCTCCTCTTCTTCTCCTCCTTCTCCTCCTCCTTCTTCTCCTTCTCCTCCTCCTTCTTCTTCTCCTCCTTCTCTTCCTTCTTCTCCTCCTCCTTCTTCTCCTCCTCCTTGTTTTTCCTCTTCTCCCTCTCCTTCTCCTCCTTCTTCTTCTCCTCCCTCTTCTCCTTCTTCTCCTCCTCCTTCTTCTCCTTCCCTCCTTCTTCTCCTCCTCCTTCTTCTTCTCCTCCTTCTCCTCCTTCTCCTCCTCCTTCTCTTCCTTCTCCTCCTCCTTGTTCTTCTCCTTCTTCTCCCTCTCCTCCTCTTCAGTTTCTCCTCCTCCTTCTCTTCCTTCTCCTCCTCCTTGTTCTTCTCCTTCTTCTTCTCCTCCTTCTCCTCCTTCCTCCTCTTCAGTTTCTCCTCCTCCTTCTTCTTCTCCTCCTCCTCCTCCTTCCTCCTCTTCAGTTTCTCCTCCTCCTTGTTGGTACAGTAAAACACTGATGGTGCGTTCATGTGCTGCTCTGGACGTTTGAATTCTCAGACACTATTGCACATATTAATAACTTCCATGTGTGTTAGTTGTTGTGCAGGTTTGATTATAATGAACATTTGAAATGTCCAGAGCAGCACATGAACGCACCACAGACCTGTTCATCGATTGATTGATTGATTGATTCTGGCTGCAGTCCTGATGAGTTCATGCTTATGATGTGAACTGTTTCCTGTGCGGCTGCTCTGTGTGATGTGATGCTGCCGCCTGCTGGTCAGACTGAGAACAGCACAGCAGAGACAAACTGTCCAGTTCAGCTGAGAGACTCATGAGCAGTGTTGTCTTCACGGAGACGAGACGGGCTGTGATGATGAAACACAATCAATGGATTCATGGAGAAAATCACTGTGACATGACGATGATGATGATGATGATGGTGATGATCCCTCTGCTCTTCCTCCTGCAGGATCTTTAACATCAGTAACGGGAAACAGAAGAAGCTGTATAAAGGCTCTCAGGGCGAGGACGGGACGCTCATCAAGGTACGTCACGCCATGATGACGTTTCCATGGTAACAGCAGGTGATGAACAGTCAGCTGACAGGTACATGAAACTCCTCCTCCTCAGGTGCAGATCGACCCGTCAGGTCTCTACATCGCCACCTCGTGCTCAGATAAGAACATCAGCATCTTTGACTTCTACTCTGGAGAGTGTGTGGCCACCATGTTCGGACACTCGGGTCAGAACCACATCATCACTGTTCATTTAAAATCCAGACGTCATGTTGTAGTTTGTGATGAGCGTCTCTGTCTCTCCGTCTCTCAGAGATCGTCACAGGCCTGAAGTTCAGCAGAGACTGCAGACACCTGATCACAGTGTCTGGAGACAGGTACGTCTCACCTTTACGTCCCGTTCAGCACAGTCAGGTGGTTTAAATGTTAACATGGTGACATCACAGAGAGCTGATGCCTCCGTCAGTCTTTACATCTGACTGATGAACTGATATCTGTAAGAAAAGTGTCGAGGCGACGCTGTGGGACGAGACGAGCCCGTCCTCCGTCCAGGTGTGTCAGCGTTTGACAAAAATCATCTTTTCTTACCGAGAGAACGTCTGCAGAGTCTTTATTGTTTGATCGTAGAGATTTGATCATTTATGAATCAGAACATTTAGAACAAACACTTTACAGAAGTATTAACGAAGCGTCCGTCTGTGTCCTCAGCTGCATCTTCGTGTGGCGTCTCAGTCCAGAGTTGACCATCAGGATGAGGCAGCGACTCGCCGACCTCCGACCTCCCAGCAGCACGCAGAACTCCCAGAATGCACCTCAGCAGAAAGTGCTGAACCTCAGGTAAATGTTAGCGTCACAGCAGACTCGATGTATGAAAAGAATTCAAGAGATTAAAAGTAGAAACTTGTAAATGAACAGGAAATAAAATGTATAAAAGTAGAAATTAAAATAATGACAGAGACAAAATACAGTGACGAGGTGATTCTGTGGGACAGTAAGGAAAAGAGATTTTAAACATTCTGACTAATAACTGAATAATATTCCAGTGAAAAACAGTTGAGAGATAATTGATTTATTTCATATTTAAAGATGTTACAGAATAATTACAGTCAGTGTTTCCAGATATCTTTGGTTTTATTTGCTACAGACAGAAGAGAAACATTAAGAGTGACATCACGGAGGTTCAGACTCTTGTAATAAAATCTAATTATTCTGTGACGTTCATCAAACATTACGTGTGTGTGTGTGTGTGTTGCAGCGGCAGCAGGGAGGCGTCGGCTCCTCGCGGCGTCACCATGTCGTCAGACAGCGATAAGGACGAGGAGGAGGAGGAGGAGGAGGAGCTCTGCTGTCCCTACGTGGTCCCAGCAGGAGGTCTGCAGGAGGAGCCGGGTCAGTTCTGTTCACATGGACCTTTTTATTCTGACGATGTTCCTGAGAACAAAACACATGACTGTCATGTTTGTTCCTGCAGAAGCGTCGGATGAGACGTTCGGCTGTTTGGACGGCAGGAAGGTGAGCAGCTGAAACACCTGGACTCACCTGTAAGGAGACGTGAGGATACATCCTGTCTGTGTTTCTCCTCAGGAGGTGCTGGGGGGTCGGCCTCCTCGCCGGCGCTGGTCCAGGAGGGCGGGCGGGTCGGAGGACGGGGTCCTGATGGTGAAGTCCATGTTGGACCTGAGACTGCTGGACTCGTACTGCCCCGGCAGACGGGAGGAGGCGCAGGAGGAGGAGCAGGAGGAGGAGGTACAGCTTCACACCAAACTGCTTCTCTACATTTAATGCAGCGTTTAACCTTTGGTCCCGCCCACTCAGGTGAAGACACGCCCCCTTGATGTAGGCGCCTCGTCCTGCAGCCAGAGGGGGAGGGGCCCAGGTGTGGAGGCGGGGCTACACAGGACCAATCAGGAGCTGGGGAGCACCGTCAGTCTGCAGGTCACCTCTGCATGGGTGAGAACACAACATGTTTCATGCTGCAGCGTCTTCACTGCTGACGGAGGTGAGGAAGTGACCGTGACTTGATTCTGTCCGTCCAGGCGGAGGACAGCGAGACGAGGACCAATCAGAGGCCAGACTTCATCCATCTGTCCAACCGCAGCCCAGACAGGGAGGAGCTGGTGCTGTATCCTGACCAATGGGAGGACAGAGTGAGCCTGGCTGAGAGGTAGGACCGCTGCATCATCAGGACGGGCTCGGTTTAAGCCCCGCCCCCCGCTAACCCCGCCTCTTCCTGTCAGTGAGTTCCAGGTGAAGGAGGCGTGTCCTGCTGCTGCAGGTGGACGGCAGGACAAACCCAGTCCGGACAGCGGCTGCTCGCTGGGCTTCAGCTCCCGTCTGTCCAGCCCGGGTCGACCTGCCGGAGACGGTGAGACGCCCAGAAACACCAGGCTCAGTCAGCCAGGTCACAGTCGTCTCAAGGAAACTGAACCGAACGCAACTGGATTTGTTTTTGTCTTGAAGACGTTTCACCTCTCATCCGAGAGGCTTCATCAGTTCCTGCTCGCTGACTCGGCTGAGACTAGTCCGAGTCAAGGGAGCAGGAACTGATGAAGCCTCTCGGATGAGAGGTGAAACGTCTTCAAGACAAAAACCAAATCCAGTTGCTCTCGGTTCAGTTTCCTTGAGACAGTAACTCACTACTTTTACTCAACTACGCTTTTAAGTAAAATACTGTACGGATTACTCCACTACATTCTGACAGCTTTAGTTACTAGTTACTTTACAGATTACTTTACAGTGAAAACCTCGTATCTCCAGATGTGTTGCAAGAAGTCTTAAAGTATCTGATCCGTATATTTACTGTGTGTATAAACTGAGTCAGCTGATCTGATTGATGAGAAAATCAAATTAATATAAAAATGATGCAGCGTGTAATCTGTAAAGTAACCAAAGTAATATTTAACACCGTATCTTTACTTTTACTCGAGTATGACTGCAGTTACTCGGAGTAATAGAGTACTGACCTGCCTCTGTGTCGTCTGTCAGAGTCCACAGAGCCTCTGAGTGTGGACGGGAACTCCTCTGAGCTGGAGGAGGATGAAGAGGAGGCAGCAGGAGGAGCAGCAGGAGGAGTCAGAGCTGCTCAGCTCGTCCCTCAGACTCCGGACCAGGAGGCCTTCCTCAAGGAGCACTTTGTCACTCTGGCCGACCTCTCAGGCTCAGGTAGAGACGACCTGATACATCCTCCACAAACTGATCACGTGACCCGTGTGTCTGATCACGTGACCCGTGTGTTGACAGGAAGTCCCAGCAGAGCGTCTCACAGCTCCAGCGAGAGTCTCAGCATCTCCTCCAGGTTCCTGTCCCAGAGTTCAGCTGGAAGGTATGACATCATCACAAGATCAGTGACATCATAACAAGATCAGTGACATCAACACAGACTGTGAACCTGTAAGAACGTCTGGTTCTGGTTGTTGTAACACTACCTGGTTCTGGTTCTCCTCAGTCGTACAGTTCTTCCTCTCCCATCTCGGACCAGCGGGGCAGGCGGGGAGGTGAAGGCCCGGCCTCTGGTCTCAGAGGTCCGACCTCTGATGGAGCAGAATCACACCCAGGAGAGGAGGGTCTCCTGGAACCCGGACCAGCAGCTCTCAGCTCAGGATCCGGATCAGCTCCAGAGCCAGGTGGAGGAGCAGGAGACCTCCTCGGCTCAGCTCGCCCAGCGGACCTCCCCCCTGAAGAAGAAGGTCCAGGAGTCCAGGAGGAACCTGGGTCCAACGGCCCGGGCTGCTGCCTCCCACCTGAACTCCTCCTCTGGACTCCGGAAGGCTCAGTCGGTCCAGAACCTGCTGACGGACACAGGTACACGTCCCAGACTCTGAAACTGCTCAGATACTTGAATATTTTTGACAGAATTTGAAAGTTTTCCAGAACCGGTCCTGAATGTCTCACCTTGTCTCTGTGTCTCAGGTGACTCCGCCTCCTCTTCGGTGTCTCGTCCCTCCAGAGAAGTCTCCCCTCAGCCGCTCCTCCCCCTCAGCGTCCCACCACCCTCCCCTCCTCCCCCAGACGGCCCCCATCTATAGCCACGCCCATTCCGAGGCCAAGCCCCGCCTCCCCGAGGTCGCCACAGCAGGAGACGGCCGCCGTCACCTCGACACCAGCCCCGTCTGCTGTCTCCACCCCCAGGAAGTCCTCCTCCTCCTCGGCTGCCGCCTCCACGCCGTCGGCTCGCTCCTACATGAGCCCCACCGCCAGCTCCATGGCCAAGATGTCGCGCTCCGTCTCCGTGGGCGACGGCCTCAACGCCGATCCCAGCGAGGACCCCTCAGTGACATCCTCCTCCTCTCAGGTCAAAGAGACGCCGCCTCCTCTTGTTGCCGTGGTGCCCTCCAGCACCGCTCTGGCCACACCCCCTCACGCCGCCGTCGTCCCTGTCGTCGTCGCCTCCTCGTCTCTGGGTAACCATGGTAACCAGGGGGCGGCTCCCCCCCGCAGCCTCCAGGCTCGAGTCCCCGGCAGCAGCAGACCGCTCCCTGACAAGCCCTCCATCGCCTCCTTCGCTCCACCCTCCTCCTCGTCTTCATCGCCGCGGCCTCCTCCCAGCGCCGTCTCCCCCCAGCAGGAGGAGGAGCCTCAGAGAGACAACACAGGTTTGGACCCTCCTCCTCCTCCTCTTCATCCCTTCATCCTGTCACCTCTCCATCAGGGCTCTGCCTCCTCCTCCTCCACACTGACGGGTGAGACGCTTCACTCTTCTTCTTCTCTTCCTCCATCAACAGACAAATGTTTAGAACAAAACGTGAACAGAAACTGAATCTCTCTCTCTCTGCACAGACCAGCCAATCAGTGTGGAGACCTGCAGAGCTCTGACCAATGAGCTGCAGAGCTGCTTCAAGAGAGCGACACACCTGTACAGGAAGGTGAGTTCAGGACGACTCACACACATTTAAATACAATGAATCTTAAATACTCAGAAAAGCAAATGGAGTTTGGTTGGTGGTTCTGCTGACATCATCAGTGACATCACTCACCTGTCTCTCTCCTTCAGGTGAGCGGCTCCTCCCGCGATGACTCCGCCCCCGACCAGCGTCAGATGGCTGTCGTCCTATCAGAGGCCTTCCAGGCCATGAGGGCGGAGCTCGACTGCCTGCCGCTCGGAGCGCCGAGCATGCTGGGAGTGGAGGGAGGGCTGGGAGGAGTCGGGGAGGCGAAGACGGCGGCTCTGCTGGAGGAGTACTCACTGCTCCTCCTGCAGGCCGTCAGCAGGAGGCTCGACACGCAGCACTAGACTCCTCCTCCTCCTCCTGCTCCTCCTCTTCACCTCCTCCTCCTCCTCCTACTCCTCCTCCTCCTCCTCTTCACCTCCTCCTGCAGGCCGTCAGCAGGAGGCTCGACACAACACTAAACTCCTCTTCGTCTTCCTCATCACCTCCTCCTGCTCCTCCTCGTCACAGATCAGGGATCTGAAGCCATCTTGTTTTGGGTTCTGGACGGTTCTGTTCTTCGGTCTTAACGAGCGACACATCGGGTCTTTGGCCCGATTTTTTAGAAGCTTCTGAACTTTTTATCGACATTCTGAAGATTTTTCTCTGTTTTCATTCCCGTCGTTTGGATTATTGATCTTCTATTGATTATTACGTAGAAACATTAGATACTTTTTAAAGGAGCAAACAGCAATACGAGACGATTTGAACAAACTTGTTGTTCGATTATTTGATGTAAATGTTTTTCCTGAGTTCACTTGAAGGTGAAGCAGACTTCCTGTTTCTGATGGACAGTTTGTATTTATTTCCTGTTTCAGACTACTGACGACTCACCTGGACCGACTCCACCGACATGTTTTTATAAATCATGGCGTCTGATGGAGGATGTACATTTTTATAACTGTTGTAGAGAAACACTTTACAGTTTGTTGTAACACTCACAGGTCAAAGTTCACTTTGTTTTTGTCAAATTTAATAAAAGTTTGAGACTTATTTTGTTTTTTATGAGGATTTTGTCTTCAGAACAGTTTCTCGATGCTGATTGGTCGCCTGTTTTGATCTCTCTTCTTTGGATAATAAATCATTGATATGAACACAGTGAGCTCTTCTTCTGTTAATAACAAGCTAACAGGCTGCTTAGCTCCGCAGCTAGCAGCAGTTAGCAGTTAGCTGCCTCTATGGTTTTGGAGCTAACTTCAAATTCTGTCCGTTTCTTATAAATTACACGTGTTTAGACGTTATTTTAATGTTTATTAACGTTAATTAGCTTCAGAGATGTAAACATGTTTCTTTGACAGACAGGAAGTCACTATCAAAACAAAAGTCCACTCCTTTAGTTCCGTCTGATAGCTGATAGTTTGTTCCTACCCTGATCCTGGATCCGTCCGTCACAGGGGGAACAGCAGGAAGCCGGAGAACACGCTGAAGTTTCGGGAGTCGTCGTAGAGACGGTAGCTCGCCGGCAAACTGAGGCGGACCGTGTCGCCCTCCTCCAGCTGCAGAGCCACAGCGTTGGATGTGGAGGCGTAGCCACCGTGGTTGTTGAGGTCCAGGTTGAAGATGATTGGCTGGTTGTTCCTGTACAGGTGGAGACCCATGTAGCCTTTGAGGTAATCTGCAGCTGTGAAGCTGAAGACGTAAAGTCCTCTGACGGGAGCAGTGAACACACCTGACAGACACAGAGCAGGGCGGAGTTAACACACCTGACAGACACAGAGCAGGGCGGAGTTAACACACCTGACAGACACAGAGCAGGGCGGAGTTAACACACCTGACAGACACAGAGCAGGGCGGAGTTAACACACTGACAGACACAGAGCAGGGCGGAGTTAACACACCTGACAGACACAGAGCAGGGCGGAGTTAACACCTGACAGACACAGAGCAGGGCGGAGTTAACACCTGACAGACACAGAGCAGGGCGGAGTTAACACAGTCACACATGAGGGAGAGTTTAAAGGAGTAGTCCACCAAAAAAGATCACATGACATCGTCTCTCTACTCATCCAGCTGAAGTACGGTGGCCCTGAGAGCTCATAAATCTTCACGTGTTTCACCTGCGGTCTGGTTGTAGGCTCCGCCCACGTTGGTGATCACTTTGGAGAAGATCAGAGTCGTCTCCTCGTCAAACGGTCCGACTGATCCTGAATCAGTGAGACCGGCTGAGAACGCCACCTTCAGCTCCAGCTCCCCTTTAAACCACAGAAACATGTTCATGTGAAACTGAGCGCCAAAAGAAAATGAAAAAAAGTTTTGTCTCGCTATAAAATTGATGTGGAACATTTACAACTTGTTTACAGAAACAGAAGATAAAACGTTTCTACGTGTGAAAGAGATGTTTTAGTTTTTATGTGTCAAAAATATTAGAAATAAAAATTAAAATATTTTTTTCCACTTTCTGCCAAAACTTGTTTCCTTCAAACAATTTTTTATTATTTGTTTTTCAGATTTTTCTTTTTTAATTTGTAAAACGCTGACATTTTTTAATTTAAACTGGAAAAATTAGTTTTTCAATAATGTTTTTTGCTTCCCTCACTTTCACACGTTCAACAAACTGAAGAGTTTCACACGTGGTGAAACAGAAAGATCATGGCGGCTCAGAGAGCGAGCTCCAGAAGACGCTGGCCCCTCAGGGCTTCCGTACAATAAGCATTTAAAAACAGCAGGAGAAAGATTTTGCTCGTCAGCAGACGATCGAACAATAAAACAAACCAACATCAGGACTGAAGCTGAACTGCTGTCAGAGTCTGAAAGTCCAAACCTGAGTCTGAGTCTGTGAGCTCCTGCAGACGATCGTCAGTCCGATTCAGTCTGAGGCCAAAACCTGAAACAGAACCGGGATGAGACAGGAACAGAACACTGACGGCGTGTGTTTGAGGTGTTTGGGCCCTCAGGTGTTACCTGTGTTCTCCGTCTCCAGGTGTTCCAGCTGTTTCTCACAGACACTCAGTCTGAGCTGCAGAGCTGAGCAGGAAACAGGAAGTATCAGACTCGTCAATCAGAAATCATCACGTGTGTTAATAAAGTCGATGAAGTGAATCAGTCTGAACCTGTGGTGCTGTTGAGTCCGTCTGTCAGTCTGGACTCAACGGAGGAGAGATGATCCGACTGAGCTGAAAACACAAAACCCAGCAGAACAGTTTCCTGTCAGTAACGTAGCATCGTGCTAACGTCCAGTTTTACTGGCTTCAGTTTATCATCAACGAAACGTCAAAACAAACTACAATTCTTAAAAAACGTGTTTCCTTTTCTCCGCTCGCTGGTTAAACTTTATACTGGTACCAGAACCAGTACTGGTACCAGAACCAGTACCGATACCAGAACCGAACCGGTATCAGAACCAGTACCGATACCAGAACCAGTACCGATGCAAGAACCAGAACCGGTTCTGGTACCAGAACAGTTACCAGAACGGTTCTACCAGAACCGGGTATTGGTTCTGATAAACTTTATACGGTACCGGTACTGGTTCTGGTACCAGTATAAAGTTTAACAAACACTTAGAGACTTTTCTTTCCAGAACTTTAAAAGAATTCTCTGAAATGTTTTTCATGTTTTCACCGATTAAAAAAAGAAACTGACAGAAAGATTAAACAACAGAACAAATCATTTCCATCAGATTCAGAATAATAATTTATATTACAATAATAACTGTTACATTATAATAATAATTGTTACATTACAATAATAATTGCTCAGCTGACCCCTCCGGGCCTCCGTACGTCAGAGACTCTCACCTGAACTCTGAGTCTGTATCTTCATCAGCAGACTGTCGGCGTCGCTCAGCCGGCGCTCGAGGACTGGAAACAGGAAGCAGCTCAACATCAGAGCCGACACATTTACTCTCTAAAATACAGTCAGTAATGTAATCCAAGTATCACTGTATTAAAGTAATGTAACTAGATTACAGTTACTTTTAGATTACATCAACACCAAACAGTTGAAGACCAGAGGAGAGAAAGAAATCAGATTACTTTATCTGAACTCATTACACAGGTGTGTATTCACAGGCACAGACTCGCATCACTAAGAATGTAATCCTGATAGTAATCCCCTTGTTTATTGAATGTACCTTTAATCTGATTACATCCTGTTTCTGTAACTTTATCAGATTACAGTTACATTTTGGTTTCCTCGTTACATGTATTCTGTTCCTCTCTGAGCCTGTATTTACTTTACATAACCTCCGACAGGAGGAGAAAGATCATGGCGGCTCAGAGAGCGAGCTCCAGAAGACGCTGGCCCCTCGGGGCTTCCGTACAATAAGCATTTAAAAACAGCAGGAGAAAGATTTTGCTCGTCAGCAGACGATCGAACAATAAAACAAACCAACATCAGGACTGAAGCTGAACTGCTGTCAGAGTCTGAAAGTCCAAACCTGAGTCTGAGTCTGTGAGCTCCTGCAGATGATCGTCAGTCCGATTCAGTCTGAGGCCAAAACCTGAAACAGAACCGGGATGAGACAGGAACAGAACACTGACGCCGTGTTTGAGGTGTTTGGGCCTCAGGTGTTACCTGTGTTCTCCGTCTCCAGGTGTTCCAGCTGTTTCTCACAGACACTCAGTCTGAGCTGCAGAGCTGAGTAGGAAACAGGAAGTATCAGACTCGTCAATCAGAAATCATCACGTGTGTTAATAAAGTCGATGAAGTGAATCGGTCTGAACCTGTGGTGCTGTTGAGTCCGTCTGTCAGTCTGGACTCAACGGAGGAGAGATGATCCGACTGAGCTGAAAACACAAAACCCAGCAGAACAGTTTCCTGTCAGTAACGTAGCATCGAGCTAACGTCCAGTTTTACTGGCTTCAGTTTATCATCAACGAAACGTCAAAACAAAACTACAATTCTTAACAAACGTGTTTCCTTTTCTCCGCTCGCTGGTTAAACTTTATACTGGAACCAGAACCGGTTCTGGTACCAGAACCAGTACCGATACCAGAACCGAACCGGTATCAGAACCAGTACCGGTACCAGGGGCTGGTTCTGGCAAACTTTATATGGTACCGGTACTGGTTCTGGTACCGGTAAAGGTACCGGTACTGGTTCTGGTACCAGTTCCGGTTCTGGTATTGGTACTGGTTCTGGTACCAGAACCGGTTCTGGTAGAACCCGAACAGTTACCAGAACCGGTTCTGATAGAACCAGAACAGTTACCAGAACCGGTTCTGGTAGAAGTCTATTCCAGGGTACTGGAGAGGAGAATTCGGCCGATAGTCGAACCTCGGATTCAGGAGGAACAATGCAGTTTTCGTCCTGGTCGTGGAACACTGGACCAGCTCTATACCCTCTGCAGGGTGCTGGAGGGTTCATGGGAGTTTGCCCAACCAGTCCACATGTGTTTTGTGGACTTGGAGAAGGCGTTCGACCGTGTCCCTCGTGGCATTCTGTGGGAGGTGCTTCGGGAGTATGGGGTCGGGGGCCCTCTGCTAAGGGCTGTACGGTCCCTGTACGACCGGAGCAGGAGCTTGGTTCGCATTGCCGGCAGTAAGTCAGACCTGTTCCCGGTGCATGTTGGACTCCGGCAGGGCTGCCCTTTGTCACCGGTTCTGTTCATTATCTTTATGGACAGAATTTCTAGGCGCAGCCGGGGGCCGGAGGGGGTCTGGTTCAGGAGCCACAGGATTTCATCTCTGCTTTTCACAGATGATGTTGTCTTGTTGGCTTCTTTGAGCCAGGACCTCCAGCATGTCCTGGGGCGGTTTGCGGCCGAGTGTGAAGCAGCTGGTATGAGAATCAGCACCTCCAAGTCCGAGGCCATGGTTCTCGACCGGAAAAAGGTGGCTTGCTCCCTCTGGGTTGGGGGAGAGTTCCTGCCTCAAGTGGAGGAGTTTAAGTATCTTGGGGTCTTGTTCACGAGTGAGGGAAGGATGGAGCGTGAGATTGACAGGTGGATCGGTGCAGCGGCTGCAGTAATGCGGTCGTTGTATTGGTCTGTCGTGGTGAAGAGAGAGCTGAGCCGAAAGGCGAAGCTCTCGATTTACCGGTCAATCTACGTTCCTACCCTCACCTATGGTCATGAACTTTGGGTCATGACCGAAAGAATAAGATCCCGGATACAAGCGGCCGAAATGAGTTTCCTCCGCAGGGTGGCGGGGCGCTCCCTTAGAGACAGGGTGAGGAGCTCTGCCACCCGGGAGGAGCTCGGAGTGGAGCCGCTGCTCCTCCACATCGAGAGGAGCCAGCTGAGGTGGTCGGGCATCTCTACTGGATGCCCCAGGACGCCTTCCTCGGGAGGTGTTCCTGGCATGCCCCACCGGGAGGAGACCCCGGGGAAGACCCAGGACACGCTGGAGTGACTATGTCGCCCAGCTGGCCTGGGAACGCCTCGGGATCCTCCCGGAGGAGCTGGGGGAAGTGTCCGGGGAGAGGGAAGTATGGGCGTCCCTGCTCAGGCTGCTACCCCTGCGACCCGGCCCCGGATAAGCGGAAGACAATGGATGGATGGATGGAAAGATTTTGCTCGTCAGCAGACGATCGAACAATAAAACAAACCAACATCAGGACTGAAGCTGAACTGCTGTCAGAGTCTGAAAGTCCAAACCTGAGTTTGTATCTGTGAGCTCCTGCAGACGATCGTCAGTCCGATTCAGTCTGAGGCCAAAACCTGAAACAGAACCGGGATGAGACAGGAACAGAACACTGACGCCGTGTTTGAGGTGTTTGGGCCTCAGGTGTTACCTGTGTTCTCCGTCTCCAGGTGTTCCAGCTGTTTCTCACAGACACTCAGTCTGAGCTGCAGAGCTGAGCAGGAAACAGGAAGTATCAGACTCGTCAATCAGAAATCATCACGTGTGTTAATAAAGACGATGAAGTGAATCAGTCTGAACCTGTGGTGCTGTTGAGTCCGTCTGTCAGTCTGGACTCAACGGAGGAGAGATGATCCGACTGAGCTGAAAACACAAAACCCAGCAGAACAGTTTCCTGTCAGTAACGTAGCATCGTGCTAACGTCCAGTTTTACTGGCTTCAGTTTGTCATCAACGAAACGTCAAAACAAACTACAATTCTTAACAAACGTGTTTCCTTTTCTCCGCTCGCTGGTTAAACTTTATACTGGTACCAGAACCAGTACCGGTACCATATAAAGTTTACCAGAACCAGTACCCGGTACCAGTACTGGTACCAGAACCGGTTCTGGTAACTGTTCTGGTACCAGAACCGGAACTGGCTCCATATAAAGTACCAGCTCAGTTTTCTGCTCACCGGTACCGGTACTGGTGCCAGAACCAGTACCGGTACCGGCGCTGGTAACAGAACCAGTACCCGGTACCAGAACGGGTTCTGGTAACTGTTCTGGTAGAACCGGTTCTGGTACCGGGTACTGGTTCTGGTACCAGTATAAAGTTTGCCGGGACCCGGCCGGGTACAGCCCGAAGGAGCGACGTGGGCCCGCCCTCCAGTGGACCCACCACCCGCAGGAGGGTTCAGAAGGGGCTGGTGCAATGTGTTTTGGGTGGCAGTCGTGGGCCCGGCGACCAAATCCCCGGACGGTGACTCTGGCCATGGGGACATGGAATGTCACCTCACTGGGGGAAAGAGCCTGAACTAGTGCGGGAGGTTGAGCGGTACCGGCTAGAGATAGTCGGGCTCACCTCCATGCACAGTCTGGGCTCTGGAACCCAACTCCTTGAGAGAGGCTGGACTCTCTTCTACTCTGGAGTTGCCCGCGGTGAGAGGCGGTGAGCTGGTGTGGGCTTACTTATAGCTCCCCATCTCAGTCGCCATGTGTTGGAGTTCTCCCCGGTGAGCGAGAGGTCGTTTCCCTGCGCCTTCGGGTCGGGGATAGGTCTCTCACTGTCGTTTCGGCTTATGGGGCGAGCGGCAGTGTAGAGTACCCGGCCTTCTTGAAGTCCCTGGGAGGGGCACTGGAAAGTGCTCCAACTGGAGACTCCGTCGTTCTTCTGGGGGACTTCAACGCTCACGTGGGCAGCCACAGTGTTACCTAGGAGGGGTGTGATTGGGAGGAACGGCCTCCCCGATCTGAACCCGAGCGGAGTTCTGTTATTGGACTTCTGTGCTAGCCACAGTTTGTCCATAACGAACACGATGTTCGAGCATAAGGGTGTCCACAAGTGCACGTGGCACCAGGACACCCTAGGCCGGAGGTCAATGATCGACTTTGCAGTCGTGTCATCTGACCTCCGGCCGTATGTCTTGGACACTCGGGTGAAGAGAGGGGCTGAGCTGTCAACTGATCACCACCTGGTGGTGAGTTGGATTCGCTGGCAGGGGAGGAAGCTGGACAGACTTGTCAGACCCAAACGCGCAGTGAGGATCTGCTGGGAATGTCTGGCAGAACCCTCTGTCAGGGAGGTCTTCAACTCCCACCTCCGGGAGAGCTTTGACCAGATCCCGAGGGAGGCTGGGGACATAGAGTCCGAGTGGACCATGTTCTCTGCCTCCATTATTGACGCGGCTGTACGAAGCTGTGGCCGAAAGGTCTCCGGTGCCTGTCGCGACGGCAATCCCCGAACCCGGTGGTGGACACTGGAAGTAAGGGATGCTGTCAAGCCGAAGAAGGAGTCTTACTGAGCCTGGTTGGCTCGGGGGACTCCTGAGGCAGCTGACGGGTACCGGCAGGCCAAACGTGCGGCAGCACGGGCGGTTGAGGAAGCAAAAACTCGGATCTGGGAAAAGTTCGGGGAGGCCATGGAGGAGGACTACCGGTCGGCCTCGAGGAAATTCTGGCAAACCATCCGGCGCCTCAGGAGGGGGAAGCAGTGCTCCACCAACACTGTTTACAGTGGAGGTGGGGAGCTGTTGACCTCAACTAGGGACATTGTCGGGCGGTGGAAGGAATACTTCGAGGATCTCCTCAATCCCACTGACACGCCTTCCGTAGAGGAAGCAGAGGCTGGGGGCTCAAAGGTTGACTCATTCATCACTCAAGCCGAAGTCACTGAGGTAGTCAGGAAGCTCCTCAGTGGCAAGGCACCGGGGCTGGATGAGATCCGCCCTGAGTACCTCAAGTCTTTGGATGCTGTGGGGCTGTCTTGGTTGACACATCTCTGCAGCATCGCGTGGTGGTCGGGGACAGTACCTCTGGACTGGCAGACCGGGGTGGTGGTCCCTCTATTTAAAAAGGGGGACCGGAGGGTGTGTTCCAACTTTCGGGGATCACACTCCTCAGCCTCCCTGGGAAAGTCTATTCCAGGGTACTGGAGAGGAGAATTCGGCCGATAGTCGAACCTCGGATTCAGGAGGAACAATGCGGTTTTCGTCCTGGTCGTGGAACACTGGACCAGCTCTATACCCTCCGCAGGGTGCTCGAGGGTTCATGGGAGTTTGCCCAACCAGTCCACATGTGTTTTGTGGATTTGGAGAAGGCATTCGACCGTGTCCCTCGTGGCATTCTGTGGGAGGGGCTTCGAGAGTATGGGGTCGGGGGCCCTCTGCTAAGAGCTGTACGGTCCCTGTATGACCGGAGCAGGAGCTTGGTTCGCATTGCCGGCAGTAAGTCAGACCTGTTCCCGGTGCATGTTGGACTCCGGCAGGGCTGCCCTTTGTCACCGGTTCTGTTCATTATTTTTATGGACAGAATTTCTAGGCGCAGCCAGGGGCCGGAGGGGGTCTGGTTCAGGAGCCACAGGATTTCATCTCTGCTTTTCGCGGATGATGTTGTCTTGTTGGCCTCTTCGAGCCAGGACCTCCAGCATGTCCTGGGGCGGTTTGCGGCCGAGTGTGAAGCAGCTGGTATGAGAATCAGCACCTCCAAGTCCGAGGCCATGGTTCTCGACCGGAAAAAGGTGGCTTGCTCCCTCTGGGTTGGGGGAGAGTTCCTGCCTCAAGTGGAGGAGTTTAAGTATCTTGGGGTCTTGTTCACGAGTGAGGGAAGGATGGAGCGTGAGATTGACAGGCGGATCGGTGCAGCGGCTGCAGTAATGCGGTCGTTGTATCGGTCCGTCGTGGTGAAGAGAGAGCTGAGCCGAAAAGCAAAGCTCTCGATTTACGGGTCAATCTACGCTCCTACCCTCACCTATGGTCATGAACTTTGGGTCATGGCCGAAAGAATAAGATCCCGGATACAAGCGGCCGAAATGAGTTTCCTCTGCAGGGTGGCGGGGCGCTCCCTTAGAGACAGGGTGAGGAGCTCTGCCACCCGGGAGGAGCTCGGAGTAGAGCCGCTGCTCCTCCACATCGAGAGGAGCCAGCTGAGGTGGCTCGGGCATCTTCCGGATGCCCCGGACGCCTTCCTCGGGAGGTGTTCCTGGCATGCCCCACCGGGAGGAGACCCCGGGGAAGACCCAGGACACGCTGGAGTGACTATGTCGCCCAGCTGGCCTGGGAACGCCTCGAGATCCTCCCGGAAGAGCTGGGGGAAGTGTCCGGGGAGAGGGAAGTCTGGGCGTCCCTGCTCAGGCTGCTACCCCCGCGACCCGGCCCCGGATAAGCGGAAGACAATGGATGGATGGATGGAAAGATTTTGCTCGTCAGCAGATGATCGAACAATAAAACAAACCAACATCAGGACTGAAGCTGAACTGCTGTCAGAGTCTGAAAGTCCAAACCTGAGTCTGAGTCTGTGAGCTCCTGCAGACGATCGTCAGTCCAATTCAGTCTGAGGCCAAAACCTGAAACAGAACCAGGATGAGACAGGAACAGAACACTGACGCGCGTGTTTGAGGTGTTTGGGCCCTCAGGTGTTACCTGTGTTCTCCGTCTCCAGGTGTTCCAGCTGTTTCTCACAGACACTCAGTCTGAGCTGCAGAGCTGAGCAGGAAACAGGAAGTATCAGACTCATCAATCAGAAATCATCACGCGTGTTAATAAAGACGATGAAGTGAATCGGTCTGAACCTGTGGTGCTGTTGAGTCCGTCTGTCAGTCTGGACTCAACGGAGGAGAGATGATCCGACTGAGCTGAAAACACAAAACACAGCAGAACAGTTTCCTGTCAGTAACGTAGCATCGAGCTAACGTCCAGTTTTACTGGCTTCAGTTTATCATCAACGAAACGTCAAAACAAACTACAATTCTTAAAAAACGTGTTTCCTTTTCTCCGCTCTATGGTTAAACTTTATACTGAAACAGAACCAGTACCGTATAAAGATTACCAGAACCAGTACCCGGTACCAGAACCAGTATAAAGTTCACCAGAACCAGTATAAAATTCACCAGAACCAGTACTCGGTACCAGTAATGGTACCAGAACAGTTACCAGTACCGGTTCTGGTACCAGTACTTGCACCGGTTATGGTACCAGTACCAGTATAAAGTTCACCAGAACCAGTACCCGGTACCGGTTCTGTATACCGGTACCGGGTACTGGTTCTGGTGAACTTTATACTTTATACTGGTTCTGGTGAACTTTATACTGGAACCAGAGCCGGTACTGGTACCGGTTCTGGTATCCGAATCTGGTACCGATTCTGGATTCTGTACCGTAACCAGTACCCGGTACCAGTACTGGTACCAGAACTGGTTACGGTAAACTTTATACAGTACTTTATACGGTACTTTATACGGTACAGAAAAGTTACCAGTACCGGTTCTGGACGTCCAGTTTTACTGGCTTCAGTTTATCATCAACGAAACGTCAAAACAAAACTACAATTCTTAAAAAACGTGTTTTCTTTTCTCCGCTCGCTGGTAAAACTTTATACTGAACCAGAACCAGTACCGTATAAAGATTACCAGAACCAGTACCCGGTACCAGAACCAGTATAAAGTTCACCAGAACCAGTATAAAATTCACCAGAACCAGTACTCGGTACCAGTAATGGTACCAGAACAGTTACCAGTACCGGTTCTGGTACCAGTACTTGCACCGGTTATGGTACCAGTACCAGTATAAAGTTCACCAGAACCAGTACCCGGTACCGGTTCTGTATACCGGTACCGGGTACTGGTTCTGGTGAACTTTATACTTTATACTGGTTCTGGTGAACTTTATACTGGAACCAGAGCCGGTACTGGTACCGGTTCTGGTACCGAATCTGGTACCGATTCTGGATTCTTTACCGTAACCAGTACCCGGTACCAGTACTGGTACCAGAACTGGTTACGGTAAACTTTATACAGTACTTTATACGGTACTTTATACGGTACAGAAAAGTTACCAGTACCGGTTCTGGAACCAGTACTGGTACCGGGTACTGGTTCTGGTAACTGTTCTGGTACCAGTACTGGTAACGGGTACTGGTTCTGGTAAACTTTATACAGTACCGGTACTTTATACGGAGCCGGTACCGGGTACTGGTTAAAGTACCGGTACCGTATAAAGTCACAGTATAAAGTTTAACAAACACTTACAGAGACTTTTCTTTCCAAGAACTTTAAAAGAATTCTCTGAAATGTTTTTCACGTTTTCACCGATTTAAAAAAGAAACTGACAGAAAGATTAAACAACAGAACAAATCATTTCGATCAGATTCAGAATAATAATAATTGTTACATTATAATAATAATTGTTACATTATAATAATAATTGTTACATTACAATAATAATTGCTCAGCTGACCCCTCCGGGCCTCCGTACCTCAGAGACTCTCACCTGAACTCTGAGTCTGTATCTTCATCAGCAGACTGTCGGCGTCGCTCAGCCGGCGCTCGAGGACTGGAAACAGGAAGCAGCTCAACATCAGAGCCGACACATTTACTCTCTAAAATACAGTCAGTAATGTAATCCAAGTATCACAGTATTAAAGTAATGTAACTAGATTACAGTTACTTTTAGATTACATCAACACCAAACAGTTGAAGACCAGAGGAGAGAAAGAAATCAGATTACTTTATCTAAACTCATTACACAGGTGTGTATTCACAGACACAGACTCACATCACTAAGAATGTAATCCTGATAGTAATCCCCTTGTTTATTGAATGTACCTGTAATCTGATTACATCCTGTTTCTGTAACTTTATCAGATTACAGTTACATTTTGGTTTCCTCGTTACATGTATTCTGTTCCTCTCTGAGCCTGTATTTACTTTACATAACCTCCGATTGTGTGCATATAAAGTAATCTATTACATTAGAGATTCAGTATTTTCTTGTATATGGACGTGTTGTTGTTCACCGTATAAACATTAATGTAAATATTTATTCACCACATGAAGTAACCACGTACATGTACTCAGATACTGTGTGTAGTGTGTAACAAGTACTTCTACTGCAGTAAAGTATCTGATTACTTCCTCCAAACATGAGAATATAAAGTGATAAATAACTTCAGACCTGTCGTGTTTCTCTGCAGCTCCTGGATCAGATCGTCTCCGTCTCTTAGTCTGATCTGAAAACCTGAACAGAGGACAATAATTCGATCAATCAATCAATCTTTATTTGTACAGCAGCAAGCCAGAACAAAATTCGCCTCATGACACGATCCATATTGATCAGGTCCAACCCGATCTCTCCAGAGACCCAACATGAGCAGCACCGGTATCAGTGGAGAGAAAATTGATGTGGAACATTTACAACTTGTTTACAGAAACAGAAGATAAAACGTTTCTACGTGTGAAAGAGATGTTTCAGTTTTTATGTGTCAAAAATATTAGCAATGAAAATTAAAATATTTTTTTTTTTCACTTTCTGCCAAAACTTGTTTCCTTCAAACAATCAAAACAAATTTTGTCGTAATAATTTTTTTTCATAATTTGTTTTTCAGATTTTTATTTTCTAATTTGTAAAATGCTGAATTGTTTTAATTTAAATTGGAAAAATTAGTTTTTCAATAATGTTTTTTGCTTCCCTCACTTTCACACGCTCAACAAACTGAAGAGTTTCACACGTGGTGAAACAGAAAGATCATGGCGGCTCAGAGAGCGAGCTCCAGAAGACACTGGCCCCTCAGGGCTTCCGTACAATAAGCATTTAAAAACAGCAGGAGAAAGATTTTGCTCGTCAGCAGACGATCGAACAATAAAACAAACCAACATCAGGACTGAAGCTGAACTGCTGTCAGAGTCTGAAAGTCCAAACCTGAGTCTGAGTCTGTGAGCTCCTGCAGACGATCGTCAGTCCGATTCAGTCTGAGGCCAAAACCTGAAACAGAACCGGGATGAGACAGGAACAGAACACTGACGCCGTGTGTTTGAGGTGTTTGGGCCTCAGGTGTTACCTGTGTTCTCCGTCTCCAGGTGTTCCAGCTGTTTCTCACAGACACTCAGTCTGAGCTGCAGAGCTGAGCAGGAAACAGGAAGTATCAGACTCGTCAATCAGAAATCATCACGCGTGTTAATAAAGACGATGAAGTGAATCAGTCTGAACCTGTGGTGCTGTTGAGTCCGTCTGTCAGTCTGGACTCGACGGAGGAGAGATGATCCGACTGAGCTGAAAACACAAAACCCAGCAGAACAGTTTCCTGTCAGTAACGTAGCATCGTGCTAACGTCCAGTTTTACTGGCTTCAGTTGATCATCAACGAAACGTCAAAACAAACTACAATTCTTAAAAAACGTGTTTCCTTTTCTCCGCTCGCTGGTTAAACTTTATACTGGTACCAGAACCAGTACCGGTACCAGTACTAGAACCAGTACCGATACCAGAACCAGTACCGGTACCAGTACCCGGTACCAGTACTGGTACCAGAACAGTTACCGGTACTGGTACCAGAACCGGTTCTGGTAACTGTTCTGGTACCAGAACCGGAACTGGTTCCATATAAAGTACCAGCTCAGTTTTCAGCTCACTGGTGCGGTACTGGTACCAGAACCAGTACCGGTACCGGTGCTGGTACCAGAACCGGTTCTGGTAACTGTTCTGGTAGAACCAGTTCTAGTACCGGGTACTGGTTCTGGCAAACTTTATGCGGTACCGGTAGTGGTTCTGGTACCAGTATAAAGTTTAACAAACACTTACAGAGACTTTTCTTTCCCAGAACTTTAAAAGAATTCTCTGAAATGTTTTTCATGTTTTCACCGATTTAAAAAAAGAAACTGACAGAAAGATTAAACAACAGAACAAATCATTTCCATCAGATTCAGAATAATAATTTATATTATAATAATTTATATTATAATAATTTATATTGTAATAATTGTTACATTATAATAATAACTGTTACATAATAATAATAATTGTTACATTATAATAATAACTGTTACATTATAATAATAATTGTTACATTATAAAAATAACTGTTACATTATAATAATAATTGCTGAGCTGACCCCTCCGGGCCTCCGTACCTCAGAGACTCTCACCTGAACTCTGAGTCTGTATCTTCATCAGCAGACTGTCGGCGTCGCTCAGCCGGCGCTCGAGGACTGGAAACAGGAAGCAGCTCAACATCAGAGCCGACACATTTACTCTCTAAAATACAGTCAGTAATGTAATCCAAGTATCACAGTATTACTCAGATACTGTACTTTTACTTATTAATTTTCAGTGTGTAACAAGTACTTTTACTGCAGTAAAGTATCTGATTACTTCCTCCAAACATGAGAATATAAAGTGATAAATAAATTCAGACCTGTCGTGTTTCTCTGCAGCTCCTGGATCAGATCGTCTCCGTCTCTCAGTCTGATCTGAAAACCTGAACAGAGGACATTAAATCCAATCAATCGATCGATTGATCAATCTTTATTTGTACAGCAGCAAGCCAGAACAAAAGTCGCCTCATGACACGATCCATATTGATCAGGTCCAAACCGATCTCTCCAGAGACCCAACATGAGCAGCACCGTGTCAGTAGAGAGAAAAACCTGCCTCTAACGGGCAGAAACCTGCAGAACTGGACTCAGTGGGGTTCGACCCGCCTGCTTCAACCGGCTGTTGATTCTTTTTCTATAAATCATCAATTTTCTATATCGCTGATTTGAGGCTCAACATGCGACTTGTTCTTTGTCCTTAAAGTCACAATCAGTGCAGGAGTGTCTTCCTGCTCCAGTTGAATAAGCACAGAAGTGTTCAGTGAGCTGCAGCGTGTTGGTCTGCAGTCACAGCTGAACATCTTCAGAGCTTCACAGCGTCAAACAGCTTTACAGCTAAAGTCTGACATTAATGGTTTCGCTCTCTGTAGATTCATTTAATGTATAGATTCATATATGATCCTCTGCTCTGCTCACAGCTGGGAGCTCTGATGACGTACGTTTCCTCCTGACAGACTTTTGGTTTAATCAGAAGATCAGCTCTGAGATTTAATGTGTCCTGTTGGACAGCACGGTTATTAAACTAAATATGGATTACATTTAATGAGTGTTTCTCATTAAAGAAAGGACTCACCTGAGCCGCGAGGACTCACCTGAGCCGCGAGGACTCACCTGAGCCGCGAGGACTCACCTGAGCCGCGAGGACTCACCTGAGCCATGAGGACTCACCTGAGCCGCGAGGACTCACCTGAGCCGCGAGGACTCACCTGAGCCGCGAGGACTCACCTGAGCTGAGGCTCTCTGCAGCCTCTAGTCTGGACCTGATTTCCATCAGCAGGGCGGACTGAGCTGCGGACAGGAAAACAACATGAGGTCACTGAACGTCTCTGGTACTGTTGGACTGACATTGGTCACAAGGAGCTTCATGTCGTGTTCTGGACTCTACCCTGGTTGTGGGTCTTCAGCTGGTCGGTTGCGGCCTCAGTGACGCTCAGTCGGACCTGCAGCTCTGACAGGAAACACATCTGATGAACAGCTTTTCTATCATGATCTAATAAACACAGAACCGTTGAGATGAAGAAAGGAAGGTACCTTCAGTGTGTCTGTCAGCTGCTGTCAGTCCGTCTGCAACACAACAACACAAACAGCAGAACCATCAGAGACTGAAGCAGGACAAGACAAACAGCAGAACCATCAGAGACTGAAGCAGGACGAGACAAGCAGCAGAACCATCAGGACGAGACAAGCAGCAGAACCATCAGGACGAGACAAACAGCAGAACTATCAGAGACTGAAGCAGGACGAGACAAACAGCAGAACCATCAGAGACTGAAGCAGGACGAGACAAACAGCAGAACCATCAGAGACTGAAGCAGAACCATCAGAGACTAAAGCAGGACGAGACAAACAGCAGAACCATCAGAGACTGAAGCAGGACGAGACAAACAACAGAACCATCAGAGACTGAAGCAGGACGAGACAAACAGCAGAAAAATCAGGACGAGACAAGCAGCAGAACCATCAGGATGAGACAAACAGCAGAACCATCAGATGGTCAAACATCACCTGAGAGTTGGGCCGTCAGCCCGTCCAGCTGCTGCTCCGTGACCTTCAGCCTCGCGGTGACGGCCATCAGCTCCGTCTCGCCCACTGAAAACACTTGAAACATTGAACAACCTGCAGAACCTCACAAGTTCTTCTGAGATCCACGGAGAGATTTTTTCTTAAAGCAGACTTAAGATTACCTTCATGTCAGGCGGACCTCCTTGAACCGTCACCTTATTGTGGTGGAGGGGTTTGAGTACCTGAATGATCCTCGGAGCTATGTTGTCCAGGGCTTAATGCCCCTGGTAGGGTCTCCCAAGGCAAAAAGGTCCTAGGTGCCGGGTCAGACTAAGAATGGTTCCAAAGCCCATGATGAATGTTAGTACAACGAGGCAGCGTACGTCGCCCGGATTGGCGTTACCGGGGCCCCACCCTGGAGCCAGGCCTGGGGTTGGGACTCGAAGGCGAGCGCCTGGTGGCCGGGTCTGTGCCAACGGGACCCGGCCGGGTGCAGCCCGAAGGAGCGACGTGGGCCCGCCCTCCAGTGGACCCACCACCCACAGGAGGGTTCAGAAGGGGCTGGTGCATTGTGGTTTGGGTGGCAGTCGTGGGCGGGGGCCCCGGCGACCAAATCCCCGGACGATGACTCTGGCCATGGGGACATGGAATGTCACCTCACTGGGGGGGAAAGAGCCTGAGCTAGTGCGGGAGGTTGAGCGGTACCGGCTAGAGATAGTCGGGCTCACCTCCATGCACAGTCTGGGCTCTGGAACCCAACTCCTTGAGAGAGGCTGGACTCTCTTCTACTCTGGAGTTGCCCGCGGTGAGAGGCGGTGAGCTGGTGTGGGCTTGCTTATAGCTCCCCATCTCAGCCGCCATGTGTTGGAGTTTTCCCCGGTGAGCGAGAGGGTCGTTTCCCTGCAGCTTCGGGTCGGGGATAGGTCTCTCACTGTCGTTTCGGCTTACGGGCCGAACGGCAGTGTAGTACCCGGCCTTCTTGGAGTCCCTGGGAGGGGCACTGGAAAGTGCTCCAACTGGAGACTCCGTCGTTCTTCTGGGGGACTTCAATGCCCACGTGGGCAGCGACAGTGTTACCTGGAGGGGTGTGATTGGGAGGAACGGCCTCCCCGATCTGAACCCAAGCAGTGTTCTGTTATTGGACTTCTGTGATAGCCACAGTTTGTCCATAACGAACACCATCTTCAAGCATAAGGGTGTCCACAAGTGCACGTGGCACCAGGACACCCTAGGCCGGAGGTCAATGATCGACTTTGTAGTCGTGTCATCTGACCTCCGGCCGTATGTCTTGGACACTCGGGTGAAGAGAGGGGCTGAGCTGTCAACTGATCACCACCTGGTGGTGAGTTGGATTCGCTGGCAGGGGAGGAAGCTGGACAGACTTGGCAGACCCAAACGCGCAGTGAGGGTCTGCTGGGAATGTCTGGCAGAACCCTCTGTCAGGGAGGTCTTCAACTCCCACCTCCGGGAGAGCTTTGACCAGATCCCGAGGGAGGCTGGGGACATAGAGTCCGAGTGGACCATGTTCTCCACTTCCATTGTTACGTGGCTGTACGAAGCTGTGGCCGAAAGGTCTCCGGTGCCTGTCGAGGCGGCAATCCCCGAACCCGGTGGTGGACACTGGAAGTAAGGGGTGCTGTCAAGCTGAAGAAGGAGTCCTACCGAGCCTGGTTGGCTCGAGGGACTCCTGAGGCAGCTGACGGGTACCGGCAGGCCAAACGTGCGGCAGCACGGGCAGTTGCGGAAGCAAAAACTCGGGCCTGGGAAAAGTTCAGGGAGGCCATGGAGGAGGACTACCGGTCGGCCTCGAGGAAATTCTGGCAAACCATCGGGCGCCTCAGGAGGGAGAAGCAGTGCTCCACCAACACTGTTTACAGTGGAGGTGGGGAGCTGTTGACCTCAACTGGGGACATTGTCGGGCGGTGGAAGGAATACTTCGAGGATCTCCTCAATCCCACTGACACGCCTTCCGTAGAGGAAGCAGAGGCTGAGGGCTCAGAGGCTGATTCATGCATCACTCAAGCCGAAGTCACTGAGGTAGTCAGGAAGCTCCTCAGTAGCAAGGCACCGGGGCTGGATGAGATCCGCCCTGAGTACCTCAAGTCTTTGGATGCTGCGGGGCTGTCTTGGCTGACACGTCTCTGCAGCATCGCGTGGCAGTCGGGGACAGTACCTCTGGACTGGCAGACCGGGGTGGTGGTCCCTCTATTTAAAAAGGGGGACCGGAGGGTGTGTTCTAACTATCGGGGGATCACACTCCTCAGCCTCCCTGGTAAAGTCTATTCCAGGGTACTGGAGAGGAGAATTCGGCCGATAGTCGAACCTCGGATTCAGGAGGAACAATGCGGTTTTCGTCCTGGTCGTGGAACACTGGACCAGCTCTATACCCTCCGCAGGGTGCTCGAGGGTTCATGGGAGTTTGCCCAACCAGTCCACATGTGTTTTGTGGACTTGGAGAAGGCATTCGACCGTGTCCCTCGTGGCATTCTGTGGGAGGTGCTTCGGGAGTATGGGGTCCGGGGCCCTCTGCTAAGGGCTGTACGGTCCCTGTATGACCGGAGCAGGAGCTTGGTTCGCATTGCCGGCAGTAAGTCAGACCTGTTCCCGGTGCATGTTGGACTCCGGCAGGGCTGCCCTTTGTCACCGGTTCTGTTCATTATTTTTATGGACAGAATTTCTAGGCGCAGCCGGGGGCCGGAGGGGGTCTGGTTCGGGAGCCACAGGATTTCATCTCTGCTTTTCGCGGATGATGTTGTCTTGTTGGCTTCTTCGAGCCAGGACCTCCAGCATGTCCTGGGGCGGTTTGCGGCCGAGTGTGAAGCAACTGGTATGAGAATCAGCACCTCCAAGTCCGAGGCCATGGTTCTCGACCGGAAAAAGGTGGCTTACTCCCTCTGGGTTGGGGGAGAGTTCCTGCCTCAAGTGGAGGAGTTTACGTATCTTGGGGTCTAACCCTAACCCTAACCCACGAGTGAGGGAAGGATGGAGCGTGAGATTGACAGGCGGATCAGTGCAGCGGCTGCAGTAATGCGGTCGTTGTATCGGTCCATCGTGGTGAAGAGAGAGCTGAGCCGAAAGGCGAAGCTCTCGATTTACCGGTCAATCTACGCTCCTACCCTCACCTATGGTCATGAACTTTGGGTCATGACCAAAAGAATAAGATCCCGGATACAAGCGGCCGAAATGAGTTTCCTCCGCAGGGTGGCGGGGCGCTCCCTTAGAGATAGGGTGAGGAGCTCTGCCACCCGGGAGGAGCTCGGAGTAGAGCCGCTGCTCCTCCACATCGAGAGGAGCCAGCTGAGGTGGCTCGGGCATCTTTTCCGGATGCCCCCGGGACGCCTTCCTCGGGAGGTGTTCCTGGCATGCCCCACCGGGAGGAGGCCCCGGGGAAGACCCAGGACACGCTGGAGTGACTATGTCGCCCAGCTGGCCTGGGAACGCCTCGGGGTCCTCCCGGAAGAGCTGGGGGAAGTGTCCGGGGAGAGGGAAGTCTGGGCGTCCCTGCTCAGGCTGCTACCCCCGCGACCCGGCCCCGGATGAAGCGGAAGAAAATGGGATGGGATGGGATGGGATTTAAGATTACCTTCATGTCAGGCGGACCCGTACAGGACCGGCTGGATTTGAACCTTTATGTACGTAGATAAAGATCAACTCAGCTTTGGACTGAAGCTCAGCAGAACTGGTGATCTCACCTGCAGTGTGGTTCTCCAGGTGTTCTAGGTGTTCCAGGTGTGTCTCCACAGATCTCAGTCTGACCTCCAGAGCTGATCAACACAACAGTTTGATAAATGACCCTTAACTGATCAATATCTGGACAGACGATGTCAAAACGTGGTGTTAATATAAATCTAAGTGGACCTTTGGTGCTGCTGAGTCCGTCTGTCAGTCTGAGCTCCATCAGGGAAAGTCGATCAGACTGAACTACAAACACATAATAAACATCAATCAATCAAACCGAACTTCTGATTCATGTCTCAACAGAGACCCGACGTGAGCGGCGCCGGTGTCAGTGGAGAGAAAAAACTGCCTTTAACAGGTAAAACGTGTCACCTGTGTTCTCCGCCTGCAGGTGTTCCAGGTGTTCCAGGTGTGTCTCAGCAGATCTCAGTCTGAGCTCCAGAGCTGATCAACACAACAGTCTGTATTTATCTGAACATTTACTGAGTCTACGTTTAAAATCTTCAGTACAGACCAATCAGATTATTGATAATCAATACGTCAGTGAGAAGTGATAATGTGACAGTGAATCAGTCTGGACCTGTGGTGCTGTTCAGTCCGGCCGTCAGTCTGGACTCCATCACAGAAAGTTTAACAGCCTGAACTGAGAACACAAAACAAACAGTCAGACTTTCCTCGACTCACCTGAGGAGCTTCATGGACAAACTGCAGCGTTACCTGAGTTCTCCGTCTGCAGGTGTTCCAGGTGTTCCTCACCGAGCCTCAGTCTGAGCTGCAGAGCTGAGCAGGAGACAGGAAGGAGTGACGAGGACGTCTCTGCTGACTGACTGTTGACTGACTGTTGACCCGACTGTTGACCTGACTGACTGTTGACCTGACTGACTGTTGACCTGACTGACTGTTGACTTGACTGACTGTTGACCTGACTGTTGACTTGACTGACTGTTGACCTGGCTGATGACCTGACTGACTGTTGACCTGACTGTTGACCTGGCTGTTGACCTGACTGTTGACCTGACTGACTGTTGACCTGACTGACTGTTGACCTGACTGACTGTTGACCTGACTGTTGACCTGACTGACTGTTGACTTGACTGACTGTTGACCTGACTGACTGTTGACCCAACTGACTGTTGACTTGACTGACTGTTGACCCGACAGTTGACTTGACTGACTGTTGACCTGACTGACTGTTGACCTGACTGACAGTTGACTTGACTGACTGTTGACCTGACTGACTGTTGACCCGACAGTTGACCTGACTGACTGTTGACCCAACTGACTGTTGACCTGACTGACTGTTGACCTGGCTGTTGACCGGACTGACGTACCTGTGTTCAGACTCTGGCCCAGGTTCTGGTTCCGCTGCAGGTCCGTCAGTTTGAAGGTTTGGTCTGGAACATGAACAGAACCAGAACTGAGTTCAGTCGGTCTGAACTGAAGACAGCAGAGACCACACAGGAAGTGACATCACTGATCTCACACTGAACTCAGCCCGGTCACCAGGATCAGAACCAGAGACCGTCTGTCAGTGTGGAACCGCTGGATGTGTGCGAGACATTTGCAGGTGTTCTAAACAGAGCCGGTCCAAAACAAACCCCATGAGCAGCACACAGGCAGAAACCTGGAGCGCCCACCACTGAGCCCGGTTCTGCTCCAGGGTTCTGCCTGTTGAAGGCAGTGTTCTGGACGTATCTACCTGCACCAGCTGTGTTCACAGGTGTGTGTTTGTTGTCACCTGTGTTCTCAGCCTGCAGCTCGTCCAGTCGCCGCTCGCCGACACTCAGCCTGCCGCTCAGAGCTGAAAGAGTTCAAACACAGAGACGACAGCTGAGACCTGAAGCTGTGACGGAAGGTTCACCTCCACCTGAAGACAAGCCACTCAAACACTGATGCTCAGGTGTGTCACCTGTGTTTTCAGCCTGCAGCTCGTCCACTCGTCTCTGCACAGATGTCAGTCGACCTGTTTGATCTGAACGTGATCGGATCATTAAACCTCATCCTCACGTTTTAAAACCACTCTGCTGACATCATCACGTCATGTGACTCACCTGCACAGAGTCTCCTCAGCTCGTCCAGGTGAAGCTGGCTGGAGTTCAGTCTGCTGCCGAGCTCCGATACCTGATCTGTAATCAATAATCGATAAAATCACAATCAGCAGTGGTTATCGGTCCTGGAGCTAATCTTAGCGGATGAATGACCACATATCACCGTGCACGGCGCTGATCCAGTCTCCCTCAGCGGGTCGGTTCAGTTCTTCCTGCAGTTCGTTCAGTCGAGTCTGCAGAGCTGAGAGAAGACGTGTTTACAGCAGACACAACGTCAAGAGCGATTGATTACTGATCGATCGGTTCGGTCACCTCGTGTGTTTGTGTTCAGCTCCTCCAGGCGGACGTTCAGTCGCAGTTCTGACTCCGACGGGTCCGACGGGTCCGACGCTGATGAAGTGTTGGAGGACGGGCCAGCTGGAGACAAAGACGTATTTGACATGATGACTCGTTTATTATCTGCTGATGGAGAAAACAACACGTCAACAAGCTCACAGCTGCAATCAAACAGTCCGATCGGTTATACTGGTGATTATTGGTGATCAATAAAGCAGAGAACTGACCTGAGGTCTGCTTCATCAGCTCCTCCATCAGACTCTCAGTGTTACACAGTCTGACTGCCAGCACTGACACACACCGACAACACGACAACAACAACAACACAACGACAACACAACACAACAACAACACAACAACAACACACCGACAACACAACAACAACACAACGACAACAACAACAACACAACAACAACAACAACAACACAACAACACACCGACAACACAACGACAACACAACAACACAACAACACAACGACAACACAACAACAACAACAACACACCGACAACAACAACAACACAGCGTTACTGCTGTTGTTACTGACGCGACACATCAGTCTCAACTAGGGACGTTAATCATTAATCATTAATCATCATCATCAATCGGCGTTAGAATGTAACAATGTAAACAGTCTGCGTGGAGCCTCGGAGGCAGACAGGTGCAATAAACAGATCACAGATATTCTTTTTTCAGATAAATCCAATAAAACACAAAACACTGTTTAATTAAAACTCCAGAAATCTGCCATCAAACAAAAGAACCAAACATCTGAGTCAAACGGACGTGAAGACACCTGAAGACACCTGAAGACACCTGAAAACACCTGAAGACGCCTGAGGACACCTGAAGACACCTGAAAACACCTGAAGACGTCTGAAGACACCTGAAGACACCTGAAGACACCTGAAGACGTCTGAAGACACCTGAAGTGTCGGCTGATGCTGGACAGCGGCAGACGGGAGCATGTTGTTTTAGCGTTAGCATTAGCCTGTGATTACACCACAGGCCACAGGGGGCGCTGTTGGGAAATATTACATATTCTGTCTTTAATGTGATGATGATGATGATGACCTGTGCTCTTCCTCCTCAGCTGCTCCACCGTGCTCTCGCTCGCCCTCAGTCTCGTCTGCAGGAACGGCAGCTCCGCCGCCAGCGCTGCGGAGACACAGCGGCACAGGGTTACCACGGCAACCAGAGACTGAGCATCGTCAGCCTGCGGCGACCACACGCTCTATTCAGACATCCAACAGACTCTGAGACGAGGGAACCCGACGTGCTAACGTGCTGCACACCTGTGTTCTTCTTCTTCAGCTCGTCCACGGAGCTCTCACTGCTGTTCAGTCTGGACTGAAGCGCCAACACGTCGGCTGCTAACGCCACCGCTCGACCTGAAACACAAGACGCCCAGAACCACGAGAGAACGGGCCGGACTGTAATGTGTTCTGACACGGTTACATTACACGTGTCACAGGTATCAAACTGTATTATTGTCATTATTATTGTTATTATTATACATGGCTACGTGGCTACATGGCTACGTGGCTACATGGCTACGTGGCTACATGGCTACGTGGCTACGTGGCTACATGGCTACGTGGCTACATGGCTACGTGGCTACATGGCTACGTGGCTACATGGCTACGTGGCTACGTGGCTACATGGCTACGTGGCTACATGGCTACGTGGCTACGTGGCTACGTGGCTACGTCACACGTGGACGTTTGTGGTTCGGACTCGTGGTGTTTGGTGACACAAAGGTTCAAACAGGAAACAGAAACGTTTCAGGAGATGTGTTGTTGCGTTTGGCCGCTCGGGGCCACCGTACCTCACACATTAAAGTTCACTGTATGATCTAAAACATCCACCCACCTGCGCTCTGCTCCTCCAGCTCCTCCACCCTCCTGCTCAGACCTGAGTTCAGCTCCGTCAGCAGTTTCCTGTCAGCCTCCGCCCTCACCTTAGAGTCCATTAGCTCCTCCCCCTGCTGCACCGCCATCTTCTCCAGTGCGTCCAGGCTGCGTCTCTGCTGCTCGGCCTCCAGCTCCCCGTCCCTCAGCCGGCTCTCCATGCTCCTCAGGACCTGACGCTGCCTCACCTCCGTCGCCTTCAGGCTCAGCACCAGCTGCTTCAACCCCCACAGCTCGTCCCAGAGGACGGGGAGCTCCAGAGGCCCGTCAGCCTCTGACCCGACGCCGTCCAAACCGGACCTGACGCCGTCCAAACCGGACCTGACACCGTCCAAACCGGACCTGACGCCGTCCAAACCGGACCTGACGCCGTCCAAACCCGACCTGACGCCGTCCTCCACCTGACTGACGGCTGGAGACAAACAGAGGAGCAGAGGCAGAAACAGAACAGACTTCATCCTGAAACCAAAACCTGCCGAAGCAAAGTCCAGCAGCTTATATATGAACACACACACACACACACACACACACACACACACACACACACACACTAATCCTTGGGAAAAGGGTAAATGTGGACTCACTGGAACTTGTTCACCTCCTTCAGGACTGAACTCAAACCATCAGATCAGAACCACAGAACCTGAACGTTTCTTCTCGGACTTGGAGGCTGTAGATTGACAGAATAATCAGAACTCAAGGTCCACTTTTCTTGTCTTTTCCGGGTCTTTCTGGATCTTCAGATGAGTCCGAAGCTCCAGCAGAAGATGGTGAGTGAACTTTTTTCTAACTGAGGTTTGGTTCAGTTTCTCCTGATTTTAGTTCCAGTTCAACTTCAGCGACTTTGATAAACTTGATGGTTTCGATCAGAGTGACTGGAGATCAGCTGCGGATGTTCCTGCTCCTCTGAGGACGGACCGTCTGACAGCTTCACCCCTCTTAACCCTGACCCTCTGACCAGAGCACAGCAAACATCACGATATAAAGTTCAGACTGTCCTGACCTGACTCAGGCTCCTCAGAGGATGAACCTCAGACTGTCCTGACCTGACTCAGGCTCCTCAGAGGATGAACCTCAGACCGTCCTGACCTGACTCAGGCTCCTCAGAGGATGAACCTCAGACCGTCCTGACCTGACTCAGGCTCCTCAGAGGATGAACCTCAGACTGTCCTGACCTGACTCAGGCTCCTCAGAGGATGAACCTCAGACTGTCCTGACCTGACTCAGGCTCCTCGGAGGATGAACCTCAGACTGTCCTGACCTGACTCAGGCTCCTCGGAGGATGAACCTCAGACCGTCCTGACCTGACTCAGGCTCCTCAGAGGATGAACCTCATCATCCTCAACCTCATACTCATGACTTCCTGTTATTAATCTGACGACTTTAAACATGTTGTCATGTGTCCTCAGAGTCTCCGATATTCAGGACTCGTCTGCGTCCAGTGAACCACGAGACGATACTGAAGCTCAGAGGGCCGAACTTTAAAAACCCAGGAGTAAAAAGTTCAGCTGGAGGGTCGAGAAGAACTGAAGAGTTCAGAGGAAGTTTCAAAATTATTTTTAAAAGAAGCTGGACGTCCTCAGAGTCGAAGCGAGACGACAGAAAACAGCGGATTTATTTTTAATCTTCAGACGATTCTGTTTCTATTTTATTAAATCAATCGGATCTTGAGCTGCATTTCTGATTCCATAACTGAGCTAACTGAGCTAACAGAGCTAACAGAGCTACCTGAGCTAACAGAGCTAACAGAGCTACCTGAGCTAACAGCAGCTACAGTCATGGATGTTATTATGTTGTTTATTTGTATTTTATCAGTGTAATATATAAACTACTGTATGAAGTTCTGTATAAAGTTCTGTATAAAGTTCTGTATAAAGTTCTGTATCTGGACTCTTCATCCTGAGCTGCGCTGCAGTTCTGATTCATCTGTGTTGATGGTATTAAATCCCATCCTGCTGGTTCTGGTTCTGGACACACAGACTCTGAACAGTGTTGTTGGAGTAAAGACTGGCCCGGCTTCGTGTCCGTCCTGTGCAGCGCTGCATACCAAACATAGCTAACACGCTAATCTGCAGCTGAGCAGCTCAGAGGATCTGTGCACTAAACTGTCACGTGCACACTCACATGCACACTCACGTGCACGGCTGCTGTGTGATGATGCAGTTATTTGAGAGGATGAAGTGTGTTTGGATCAGAACACCGTGGTTCTGATGCTTCGTGTGTTTTAAGCATGTTTACACTTCATTTCTGTTTGTCTCAAAACATTTTAGTTCATAATAATAATAATAAGTTTTATTTCTTTAATTTGTTTTCTTGTAAACATTCCTGATGATGAAACACTCGTGTGTCTGTGATGTTTGGTTCATTTGTTTTGATGGAAGCTGCTGTCGACCAATCACAGAGCTGGAAAAACAAACACTAGGTTCAAAGATTCAGTCGTTCAGTTTAAATGTCATTAAAGGAGCAATACGTAAGATTTTTAGTTTAAACATTACAAAAATAAACAAAGTGAAGGAACAACAGTTTGGAGCTTCATGTTCTGTGAGGTACTGATGTTAGCATGCTAACGTGTTAGCCACGGGCATGAAAACCCTCCAAAGCTCCTGTCCTGGCTGACTAGCTGCACAGCTAACGGAGCTAACAGTAGCTAACTGAGCTAACAGTAGCTAACAGAGCTAACAGTAGCTACAGTCATGGATGTATACACATAACACAGTTAGCAGCAGTTAGCAGTTCCTCTGTAAGACGCTGCCCTCTGGTGGTTTGGGGGCCAGTTCTCACATACTGCTCCTTTAAAACATTTAAATACATTTAATATGAAAAACATAAAAACTGTAGTTTGTTTTATTTCACAGGATTATTTTAATGTGATGAAATATAAACGTTTTAATGTTTTTTGTTTCACTGAAAGGTGAATAAATCTGTCAGATAAATGTAATGGAGTAAAACTACTTCAAGTATTAAAAGTACTGAAATGTTTCCTGTCTGATTGTTTGTATTTCATCAGTGTTCTGTTTCCTGTTATTGTTTCCACACGTGTAAACATATTTAATTAAACATTAAACTGTATTAATGATGGAAAACAACTATTTTGAGATTATATTCTGTATTTCACAGGATTTTAAACTGTTGGCAGTTTGATTTATAAACTCTTTGTATGATTTATGTGTAAAAATGTTCTTTTTTAAATAACTAAATCTGTCAGATAAATGTAATGGAGTAAAAGTACAGTGTTTCTCTGAGGTGTAGTGGAGTGAGTGTCAGAACCAGACAGAACCTCTTCTGGAGAATCATCGACGGTTAAAGTCTCAAAACAGGATTTTATTGGAATTCAAACGTTTTTATGGCAACAGAGAAACATTCACTCGTTAAACAGAAGAAACAAAGTTCTGTCTTCGACACCATCCGTCTGATCCCATCGCTCAGTTCTGAACCAGAGTCGGTCCAGTCTCTGTTTTGTTGTCCAGCGTGAAGCGTGTAATTCTCTCCGTCAGCTTCGGGTCATTATCACCGTGGCAACCAGTGTTTGTGTGAGAACATGGCCGCCGTCACAGCGACAGCAGAGCTCAGGAGTCCGATTCTCTCCTCGATTCTCTCCTCGATTCTCTCCTCGATTCTCTCCTCGATTCTCTCCTCGATTCTCTCCTCGATTCTCTCCTCGATTCTCTCCTCGATTCTCTCCTCGCCTCCCCGACACGGACGAATAAAACAAAATCAAAACGAGTTTAAAAATAAATGCAGACAGTTTCCCTTTGTGGTGAGCAGACAGACGGGCTGGCAGACAGACGGGCTGGCAGACAGACGGGCTGGCAGACAGACGGGCTGGCAGACAGACGGGCTGGCAGACAGACGGGCTGCAGACAGACGGGCTGCAGACAGACGGGCTGGCAGACAGACGGGCTGCAGACAGACGGGCTGCAGACAGACCGGCTGCAGACAGACGGGCTGGCAGACAGACGGCTGGCAGACAGACGGGCTGCAGACAGACGGGCTGCAGACAGACGGGCTGGCAGACAGACCTGGTTCATGGTTCTAAGCAGCTGTAACTCTGCAGATTTAAACACTTTAATCATAAAATAAAGTTTTGTCTCATAAATAAACGTTTGGTGACGATCAGTTTTATTGCTTCATCTAAAGACTGAATATTGATGATTTCTCGAGTCGTTCCAACGTCCCGATCGGCTCCCTCACTCATTGATTACCTGCTGACACTGGATCAATACTCACTGAGCTGCGAGCTGATCAATAACACTCACTGATCGTCTGCATCAACGGACAAGAAAGGTTCTGATCGGATCCGGACGTCTCAGAGTTCTGACTGTTAAACTCAGATTACAGTTTGATCATAAACCATTTATTACATGATTATTGATTATTAACCACAAATAAAGAGACTGAACGAGGCTCGACTCAGAGTGTGTGTGTGTGTGTGTGTGTGTGTCTGTGTGTGTGTGTGTCTGTGTCTGTGTGTCATTGGATGTTTATAAAACTTGAACTAAATTATATTAAATCAACACAACAAAGATGTGTTTATGTGTCAGATACCTGGACTCTAGAGAACCTGGACTCTAGCGAACCTGGACTCTAGAGAACCTGGACTCTAGAGAACCTGGACTCTAGAGAACCTGGACTCCAGTGAACCTGGACTCTAGAGAACCTGGACTCTAGAGAACCTGGACTCTAGAGAACCTGGACTCTAGTGAACCTGGACTCTAGAGAACCTGGACTCTAGAGAACCTGGACTCTAGAGAACCTGGACTCTAGAGAACCTGGACTCTAGCGAACCTGGACTCTAGCGAACCTGGTGTTTGATTCGTTATCCTGATGGTCTGACCTGCCAGCCTGACCTCTGACCTCTGACCTCAGTCCCGTCTGCTCCAGCTCACAGTCCAAGACCTCCAGCAGCTCCAGTCCAGAACGGTCCATGTCCCGGGTCCAGCTGCTGTCTGCTGAGCTCAGCGCTGCCCGGTGTACGCTCTGAACCAGGAAGTGACGGAGGCAGCAGCAGACGAGATCATCCCTCCAGTGTTAGCAGACGGCTGGGACACCTGCAATGCACTCTGGGAAAGATCCATGGACTGGAGGAGGAGGAGGAGGAGGAGGAGGAGGAGGAGGAGGAGAAGGAGAAGAAGAAGAAGAAGAAGAAGAAGAAGAAGAAGAAGAAGAAGAGAAATGTTATAAACATAAATATATAAATCATTTTTCTTCCATCTTGTTATTTTAATGTTTCTGTGATTCTGATGAAGTCAGAACTGAAACGCCTCCGTAAATTAAATAAACGTCCCCGAACACTTCTTCTTCTGTCCCGCCCCGCCCCGCTGTGATTGGCTCTCAGTGACAACGCCTTCGGTCCTACCTGTGATGGGATGTCACAGAACCGTGGACTGGGCACCGTCTCCCAGTCCGTCCCCAAGTCCGTCTCCTCGTCCGTCACCGCCTCGTCCCCGCTCTCCTCCGCCGGCCCCGCCGCCTCCGGCTCCACGAACTCCATCGACTCCTCCAGGTCAGCGCTCACCTCGAAGGGACCGGTCCTGGATCAGAACCAGAACCAGAGACAGAGACAGAGAGCGGTCAGATAGATACCAAACAGCTGCTCGTAAACGTCTGACAGACAGGTGAGTCTCACCTGCCCAGGCTGTCGTTGTCGGGGGAAACCAGGAACATGATGTTCCTCAGAGTGTGATGGGGGTGGAGCTTCTCACTGTCCACATGCTGCACACACACACGCAGGCACACACACACACACACACACACACACACACACACACACACACGCACACATATATATATATTGTCCAATCAGAATTTAGTAAAACAAGAATCATGATGTAACTGTGTGCGTGTGTGTGTGTGTGTGTGAGAGTGAGTCTCACCTGGGAGAAGCACAGGTGGAGGATGTTGGTGTTGAGCTTGCTCAGAGCTCTGGTGAAGCGGTACCGGCTCAGATTCTCTCCACAGAACTCACTGAGGATCAAACATGAGACAGGTTAGAGAGGCGGCGCTCTGGTTTCCTGACGCCAGTGAAGGCAGCAGCAGGTGTGTCTGTCTCACCTGTTGCAGAGCTTCTTGGGCAGGTTGACGTCCAGGATGTGAGACAGGATGGTGACGAGCTGCGTGGCGTAGCAGAGGGCGGCGCTGATGGTGTGAGCCGGGTTGATGTGGTCCAGCTCTGCAGAGGTCAGAGGTCACGCAGACAGGAAGTCAGTTTCATCCCTTCAGCATTCGTACTTTTACTGCAAGTATCCGAGTACTTCCTGCTCACCTGGGCCCTGATTGGTGCTCTTCTCCTCCACCCAGCTGTAGTAGGCGGAGCAGTCTCCGTTGCTGGGCAGGGTGACGGGGGGGCCCGTGATGCTGATGCTGGTCTCTCCGTTCTGGTCGTCCCAGATCCAGCGTCCCGACAGGTAGGTGGTCCTCCGGGCCTCGGCCAGCTCGCTCACCGTGCTCGACGTCAGCGCCGGGTCGCACTCCGCCACCACGTCCGCGGGGTCTCTGAGGGACAGACGCAGGGGCAGAGGACGCGTCAGTACCAGGACGAGGTTTAAGATTCTCTGAATCCTCAGACCTAGTCCTAATGTTGTGCTGTTGTTGTTGTTGTTGTGGTGTCCTAATGTTGTGATTTTATTGTTCGTATTATGTTGCTGTGTTTTACTGTTGTAGAATTGTGTTTTTTTTTTTTATATATACTTCAGTGTTAGGTTTTCCTTTTGACAGAGATCCTGTTTCCTGCCCAGGGACTACAGATGAAAATTAGCTTATAGCTAACTCTGGTACTGCTAATGAGCTGTGCATTGTCCCTGCTAAATAAACAAATAAATAAACAACAGCCGTCAGAACCACAGAGATCAGAACCACAGAGATCAGAACAGGGCTGCCACAAACGATTATTAGTCGACTAATCACCGATTATTTTTTCGATTAGTCGACTAATCGGATCACACGTAAACTGAATGTAAAACATCCAGCTAATGTTCACATTCACAGCTATATGAGTAAGTAGTAAGTTAGCTCTTTGTTTACGCTAATATTAGCAGCTAACTAGCCAGCTAGCTTACCGAGACGACGGTCGCTCTTCATCGTCATCACAAGTCACAACGTGCTTCCTCTTTGTGAAGCAAAGTTGTGCTGCCGTGGAAGGCAAGTTCTCTCTTGCAGATATTGCATTGCACAGTTTGCTCTGTTGTTTTCTTAAAGCTCGGGTCTACAATCCTGGAGAGCTAGCAAGAGAGCTAGCAAGATTTCAGAGTGGCGTCTCCTCTAAGTTCCATCCCGTCAGCGCTCCGTCCGAAGCCACGCCCCCACAAACTTGTCTCCACCGCTCGAACAGCACCGATGTTGACTCGGTCCGACTTCTGACTTTATCCAGAACCTTTTTCGTTGCACCTTTTCTGCCTCAGGCTTTCTGTTCCTTCCTTGTTAGCGGGCTGAGCTGGTAGAAGTAACGCTGGCTGCATTTTCTCTGCCACTGTAACCGAATGAACTCCGTATTCCTGCAGAGGAGCGAGCTGAATGTTTCCGGCATCAGTGAAACCGGACGTGCGCACGCGCGGAGGAGGGCGGGACATGAAGGCATCTGACCAATGAAGGAAGGCACTGAGAAAGAGCTGACCAATCCGTGCCGTTCAGGCCGGATCAGCACTGATTGGTCAGCTTTGTCTCAGTCATGCAGCTGCCACAGAGGTCTGATTATCTGAACACATGATGTTCTGACTGCTCTCAGGACAGAAAGACATCTCACCCAGTGTAACTACATGTGTTTCTGAACAACATCGTAGACCTGAGCTTTAAAATGCTCCGGTGCTGCCGGGTAGCCATGACACCAGAGCCCGTCTGGTATAACTTCCGGTGACATCACGGCTGACCCCGATTACCACGACTGCGCAGGTGTGTCAAGGACAGAAAGGGAGACGCGGCAGTTTTGAGCGAAAAACAAAGATAAAAAAACAAAACAAAAAAAAACGACGCGTCGACTATTAAATTAATCGTCGACGATTTTAATAGTCGACTAATCGTGGCAGCCCTACATCAGAACAACAGCGATCAGAACAAGTGAACAAAAACACAGTTTTAAAGACAGAAAGACAAAAATCTGAAGTTAAAATGTAGAAAAGAAAAGCAGGTTTTCTAAAAACAGCTTCTGCGACTCAGAGTTCAAACACGGAGAGTCTGAGTCAGTTCAGGTTCCATCTGCAGTCTGATGAGGATGAAACAAGTCATTAATCAGTGATAATGATAACTCAGCTGTTTCCTGCCTCACTGTGATCAGAGTCGAGCACTTCAACAGTATTCTGATATGAAAACCTTCTTTCTGAGGTTCCAGTGATGTCATCACACAGCTGCCTCGAAGAAAGACCAACCTCGCCTCGTTAAACTGTCAGATTAAAAACCTGAGCTGGAAACAATGGGAAAAAAGGATGGAAGCAAAAAAAACACCGTCGGAGAGCGAGCAAACGAAGGAGACGCAGAGAACAGCTCACCTGGGCAGGTACAAGAACGCCAATGCTAGCGCTAATCTAGATGATTCTGCAAGTATAACAAAAGTTCTGGAGGAGAAACGGGACTTTTGCAAAAGCAACAACTGAACGATATTAAATCTGAGCTCACCGACGTTAATCAAAAACGGAATTGAAAAGACAGAAAGAAGATCAAAACGAGGAACAGGTGCTACACAAGATGATAAAAGTGATAAACCAACAGGAAGATAAGCTACTGGACCGGGTCCTGTGGCTGCTGTCAGACCTGCAGCGGATCACGGTTCTGAAGCGTTCTTGAAACCGAAGCTGCTGTGACGGAACAGAGCGTTTAACAGAGCGAAAGATCTGCTTCACTCAGTCGACCCTGAACACGACGCGACGCCTCAGACTGAAACACCTCACGACTACGAGCTTCTCCTCCTCCTCTGCAGACGTCAGGTCAGACACCTGCCCTCACCTGTCCGTGCTGCTGTGTGGAGTGTGCTCGGCTCACCTGCTGCCCTGCTTCTCCTCCTGTGTGGGGAAGATGTGCGTGGTGAGCTCCAGGATGTGTTCTCGCCTCAGAGCGGCCAGCTGACTCAGCCGGCTCGTCAGCTCGCGGCTGCGTCTCTCCAGCAGCTCCCCCAGACGCCGGTTGTGCCGCTCGATCTTGTCCCGTTTCTCCTGGTGACGTCCGGCCCGACGCTGCAGCCGCTGACTCTCCTCCTGAGAGCGCAGGAGCAGCTCCTTATCTGCAGGAGGAGGAGGAGACACCGTCACTACAGACAGACAGTGACGGACAGCAAACGTGTCTCCTTCAACATGTTTCACCGACACTCTGAAGTCTGACAGGAGAACAGTTCATCCAAACAGAACAACACAAATACATGTGGTCTGAGGTGGGTTCTGTTCCAGGAAAGAGGTTCTGAACCTGTTCTGACAAACACTGAAATCACATGACTGATCAGCTGTTTCTGCCCCAGAGGGTTAGGGTTAGGAGAAGAAGAAGAAGACATGCATCATGGAGTCTGCTCCTCGGTGTTCTGCTGTTCTTCACCCTCTGACACATGAACACACATCAAGTTAAACCTGCAGACACTCACCGCTCTTCACCTCCTCGTTGCCCCCGGCGACCGCCTCCTTCAGCTGTTCGATCTTCATCTTACAGGACATGATCTTCCATTTCTGAGGGAAACAGCAGCTCATCACTTTACTCTGTCTGATCCAGTGTTCTGTGCTTTATTCATCAGAAACCTGAGATCAGTTATCAGACTTTAAATACAGACAGGAAGTGACGAGAGGAATACAATCATGTCAAATATAAACACTTTCTACTAAATACAGTCGTCTCTTCAGTCATCACTGGACGAACAGCTGACACTTAATCTAAAGACAAAAATCAAATCTGAAATCTAATCAGTAAATCTTCTAGTTTCTTCAAAGTCTTTGAAAAATAATCAAGATTAGAAAAGTAACCTGACCTGCAACTTTAACTTTTAATTTAATAAACCTGAAAAAAGAGACGAGACTAACAAACTGACTCTCTTCAGGCAACACAGCAGCCTCAGCTGTCTTTTACAAGTTAAATAAAGTTTTACAACGTTTTAAATGGCTCCTCTTGGGTCAAAGAGGTCAAAGGTCTCCGACTCTGACAGTAACTCAGGTGAACACAGTCCGTCAGTGTTTCTACTGAACAAGTCAACTCACCATCTCATCAGCCTGCAGCTTCCTGTCCATGGACCGGATCACTCTGAGGACAGAGTCCACATGTCAGCGGAGACACAAACATTTCAACACCACCTGTCTGACTTTGTACCTGCATGATGTCTCACCTGTGTTGCAGCTGCTCCTTTTCCTCCTGCAGCTTCTTCAGTCGCTCCAACTTTTCAATATATCTGCAAACAGAACCATTAGAATGAAATGAGACTTGTTACAGAGCAGCTGAGAGGAGGTTCGGTTCGTGTCTGCGGCTCCTCTGAACCAACTGTCCGCTGACATGAAACTATGAGGTCAAAGTTATTCTGGGTTTTCACGTGTTGTGTAACTGCAGCAGGAGCTAGCTGAGCTAACAGCGCACACACACACAACTCAGGAGGGTTAGCTAGCTGCTAATGCTAACTGGCACAAACTGATGACTCAGTGTAGCTTACTACATTATCACGTATCAATAACTAATATCGAATATCCCTTCATCAGTGTAGCGGTACAACTCTTGTTTTTGTTTTAAACTAAAGATTTTACCGAATCTGCCCGTTTGTGAATCTGACGTTAGAAATAATCCTGTAAAAACACACAATTAAAGCTTAAGTTGGATTCTACAGAAGAAAAATAAAAGTTCAAGACACAAAATATTTGTTTTCTTGATCGGGATGATGCCCTTTTTAATTCGGCATGTGTGTTTTATACTTATTAGCAGTATAGTGGACGAAGCGCCGGCCTGTTCACCGGTCCACCTGTCAGTCCCGCTCCTAACTTCCACTGGACATCTGCGCTGCGTCGTTAATAAAGAGACGTAAATAAATAAGAAACTGGTAGAATTGTTGGTATCAGTGTTGCTTTAATAAACTAATACTGATGCCGAACTGTAAAGAATGATTCTGATTCTTGTTCCAACGAGTTATAAAACCTGTTCGCGTTTTGTGTTTGCGGAAAAATTAAGGCCGCTGTAAAAACACCAAATATGGCTATGAAGTCTGGCATTAACAGTGACGGAGCAGCTTTAGTGAACACAGGCTGATATCTAGAGGGTCCAGTCCCAAACCTTTCAGTGTTCCTCCCGTCAAAGTACACGAAGTCTCCGGCCTGGACGCACCGGGCGCAGGTCAGCCTGCGGCGGGAGGTGCTGCACAGGGGGCACCGCTCCACCGCCACGTACAGACCCTCCGCGTCGTCCACCGACTCCACCATCACACAGCCCGGGGTGGAGTGAACCGGATGGGGGTGACAGGGGCGAAGAGGCGGCCTCCCCCCTGAGTGAGGACCGGAGGATGAAGCTGCCCGGTCCGGGCCGAGCGGTGGGAGTCCCGCGGAGGACGCCATGGAGGAGGAGTGCTAAGAGCTAACTAAGCTAACCAGCTAATCTAACGTAAAAGCTAGCTTAATAAAGCTAGCACAAACTAGCGGCTGCACTCGGCGCTGTCTACCGCTCCATGAGGCTCCAGTGACGGCCGAGTGTCCTCGCGTTCACCGCTGTCATGTTCTAAAAGGCTCCGCGAGCCGACGGACGCTCCGATGTTTTTGTTTTGATGAGCAGACGATGAGTCCGCCACTTCCTGTAGTGACGTCACGCTGTGGGCGGAGTCGAGGAACCACCGCAGGTTCAATCACAACAAACAACAAAAGGTTAACTTCACAATATTTAATGAACGAGCCTGAAATGTTAACGTGAGAATCAGAAGTCGAGTTTTCTGTGCAGCACACTGACATTTATTATCAGTCAGGACGGAGAAACATCGAACAGAGACTGTAAAACAAACCGCCACTCATCGATCATCAACAACTCAAAATAAACTCATTCCATCTTATTTACATATTAACAGGAAGTGACGTCAGAGGCCGGGTCACTGTTTCCTGAAGCCTCTCAGGATTGGATAAATGTTCTCAAACGCCTCGTAGATCTCTGCTCGTTCTTTAGCTCCTGGAAATCAACATGTAGCCTTTCAATGATCACAACTGTGTTAATGAAGGAGCTGAAGATATGGATCAATAACCCAGAGAGAGTCATCTGGATTCAGATGAAAAAATATTCTATAAATACAAGAAATAATCTCATGATTAAGAATCTGTCTTTCATTGAAAGATCCACATTTACAAATTCTGAAACAATATCTCAGTTACAAGATGCATGTTTAATGATTATAAGATATATATGGTTATATTATCTTCTGACTTTTATATTTATATTTCAGAATCATATAATTCATCCCTTTTACAAAATGACTTCATCATTACAGATCTGTTACCGGTGGGAGATTCATGTTTCATAATAATTAAAATCTAAAGTTACATAATAACTATAAATATTCAGATCTGAACTCTGACTTCTTTTGCAATAATGCAAAATAATTGTGAGTTTTACATCAGAATTCTGAGTAAAGATCTGAGAAATCTGATCGAACCATTTAGTAACTGTGAGAATTATTTCCTGTACGTTAATTATGCTCAACATTATAAGATATCTGTTAGCATTTAGCTAAAATATCAGTTGGCTACATTAGAACAGAGACAACAGACAAACATTATATAAAGTTTTCACATGAGATATTCAGTCACAATCACTTGAACGCACCGCGAGCTCTGTTCAGTTGGTGACACGATGGAACAAATAAAGTTACAGAGAGGAATTTAAATGTAGTTTTTAGTGTTGCTGTCACTTTATGACCATGTTGAGTTTTGTTACCAGTTAGAACGACTTTCCCCGACACGAAGATGAGCAGGACGATGCGAGGCTTCACCATGCGGTAGATGAGTCCTGGAAACAGCTCCGGCTCATAACTGAGGACATCAAACACACACAGATCCATCAGCTGGTCCACACCAACATCTATCTCCTGATGATTAAAACAATCTGAATAAACTGGCTGATTACAGGAAGTGTCACTAAAAATCTCACATGTTAATGATCATGTCTTAGGTGACAAAAACTAGCTAGCTTTAGCGAACTACTATGCTAACAGGAACCAGAAACAACCACATGAACTCTGTGATGACATTCATCAAACTTCACTTGTTGGAGACAAAAAGAAATGATGTCAGATGATGCAATAAGCTACGATAGCTTCCTCTCGAGCTGTCCGTCCAATCAAACGTCAGCTCTGTCGTGACGTCAGGGTGGCGCCTCGTGTCAGCCCCCCTCAGTCTTCATCATTCACATCGTCACCCGATGCACTGCGGCCTGAGAATACTTTTTCTCATAAGCTTACACACTATTTGATCTCTATTCAAGTTAGCCCGCCGCTAAACAGGAAGTTAGCCAGCTTGGTCAGCGGAAGTCTCTGGTGAGCGCTCTGTGGGCCGCACGCCGCACGCCGCACGCCGCGGCGATCTCAGTGTTGTCACATCTGGGAAGTCGAGATTTTTTGCTCCAAATCCCGACTATGCTAACTTCCTGTGGCCACAGTATACACAGTCTGCCTGAAGACGCTAACTAGTAACTAGCTAACAGTCAACATCGAGAATTCAAGGGTGAAATCTGTGTTTCTTCCCCCTACGTCCAGTCTTTGTGCTAAGCTAGGCTAACAGTGTGTGTACCTGCTGAACTGCTGGTGTGTGAGGACCAGCCCCTCCAGCCTGATGGGGAAACACACGTCGCAGCTGGCCACCATGTTCTGGATCTTAAAGTCCAGGAAGCGGGCGGGGAAGCCCAGCTTCTGCACCACCCGGGCGTACTTCCTGGCCGCCAGACGTGACTGCTCCTCACTGGGGGCAGAGGAGGGTTACTGAGGCTGCAGCTGATTGACCCTGTAAATAATGAATGAATCAATAAATCAATAAAGAGCAGACCTCTTGGCTCCCGTGCAGACCATCTTCCCGGAGCTGAAGATCAGCGCCGTGGTTCTCGGCTCTCTGATCCTCATGATGACCGCCGCGAAGCGCTGAAATACGAGAAGTGAAGTGAGCGATGCTGGAAGCCTCTGACACTAATTATTATTAATCACATTGATTGAAGTCTGTGGAGTCTTTGAACAGACGGACGTCTGAGCTCCGAACCTTCGGGTTGTACTCTGCGTTTCTGGCCTGCAGGGCGATGAACTTCAGATCCAGCGGACAGCCGAGGTTCACCGTGGAGACGATGTTCCTGCACACACAAGTACCAGTACTGCAGTATACAGAGGAAGTACCAGTACACAGAGGAAGTACCAGTACTGCAGTATACAGAGGAAGTACCAGTACTGCAGTATACAGAGGAAGTACCAGTACTGCAGTATACAGAGGAAGTACCAGTACTGCAGTATACAGAGGAAGTACCAGTGCTACAGTACTACAGAGGAAGTACCAGTAGTACCAGTACTGGTACTTCCTCTGTAGTACTGCAGTACTGCTCAGTACTACAGTACTGCAGTCCTGCTCAGTGACTCACTGTAACTGTGGGATGATCCCTGACCTCTCGGTCACAGGGGTCATGGGGGTCATGGGGGTCATAGGGGTCATGGGGCAGAAGGGGGAGGCCCCTGTCCCCAGCGTGGACGCCCCCTGCTGGGGGTCAGCTGCTGCTGCTGCTGTGGAATCCTGGGAGTTGTAGTCCGGATGGATGCCGCTGTCCTGAGACACGTCCAGAGCTGCAGTCTGACTCTCTGAACAGGAAGTTAGTTCAGTGTTATATTTTATTCTCTGATTTAACTATCGCATCTTAATATAAGAAGGAAATCAGTCCACCTTCCGTCTTCTGATCCAGTTTAGAGATGTTTGTTTGAACACACGACACTGAGATCAAACGAAGCGTTTCTGAACGTACAAACTAAAACTTCAAGCCTATAAAACACCTGAAGCTTTGTGTTGATGCCTGATGCATCTTTTCAATAAATCATTTTTATATGGAATGAAGTCATCAACAGTGATGTCACACCTGTGTTGTCATGACGACCGGGCTCTTCCTGCGTGCTGAGCTCATCAGGTAGGAAGCTGAGGTCAAGCTCCTCGCCAGGCTCTCTGCTAGGCCCCGCCTTCCCCGACAGGAAGGAGGAGTCCTCCGGGGCGGGGGCGTCGCTCTGGAGACCAAGCTCCTCCCCCAAACTGAGGCAGGAGTCCTGCAGGAGAAAAACAGACAGACAAGATTAACCTTCATTCATCTGTGACGTCATCATCAAACTGTGGCAGCAAAGACTGAAGATAAAAAATCTTTTGAGAGTTTCAACATTTAAAATGTGAAACAAATGGAAGAAAACACTTCAGAGACGTCAAACACATTCTCATGTTCTCCGCTGACTTATTTTGTTTTGAGATTTTCATTACAATATTAAAAATAATAATCTAATAAAAACTTTAATTGATTTATATTATCAAACCAACATCACCAACGTCACGTTAACCTCTACATGAGAAAAGTTCCAAACAGAAAAACATCTAAAATCCTCTTCTTGAATAAAACATCTCAGTGGAACTCATGAACCCACAACATGAACCCACAACATGAACCACAACATGAACCCACAACATGAACCAACAACATGAACCAACAACATGAACCACAACATGAACCCACAACACGAACCACAACATGAACCAACAACATGAACCAACAACATGAACCACAACATGAACCACAACATGAACCCACAACATGAACCAACAACACGAACCAACAACCTGAACCAACAACCTGAACCACAACACGAACCAACAACATGAACCACAACATGAACCACAACATGAACCAACAACATGAACCACAACATGAACCAACAACATGAACCACAACATGAACCAACAACATGAACCACAACATGAACCACAACATGAACCAACAACATGAACCACAACATGAACCAACAACATGAACCACAACATGAACCAACAACATGAACCAACAACATGAACCAACAACATGAACCACAACATGAACCAACAACATGAACCACAACATGAACCAACAACATGAACCACAACATGAACCAACAACATGAACCACAACATGAACCAACAACATGAACCAACAACATGAACCAACAACATGAACCAACAACATGAACCACAACATGAACCAACAACACGAACCAACAACATGAACCACAACATGAACCAACAACATGAACCAACAACATGAACCAACAACATGAACCAACAACATGAACCAACAACATGAACCAACAACATGAACCACAACATGAACCAACAACATGAACCACAACATGAACCACAACATGAACCAACAACATGAACCACAACATGAACCAACAACATGAACCACAACATGAACCAACAACATGAACCAACAACATGAACCAACAACATGAACCAACAACATGAACCAACAACATGAACCAACAACATGAACCACAACATGAACCAACAACATGAACCAACAACATGAACCACAACATGAACCACAACATGAACCAACAACATGAACCCACAACATGAACCACAACATGAACCAACAACATGAACCAACAACATGAACCCACAACATGAACCCACAACATGAACCACAACATGAACCACAACATGAACCACAACATGAACCACAACATGAACCAACAACATGAACCACAACATGAACCACAACATGAACCACAACATGAACCAACAACATGAACCAACAACATGAACCACAACATGAACCAACAACATGAACCACAACATGAACCACAACACGAACCAACAACATGAACCACAACATGAACCAACAACATGAACCAACAACATGAACCAACAACATGAACCACAACATGAACCAACAACATGAACCACAACATGAACCAACAACATGAACCACAACATGAACCACAACATGAACCACAACATGAACCAACAACACGAACCAACAACATGAACCACAACATGAACCAACAACATGAACCACAACATGAACCAACAACATGAACCAACAACATGAACCACAACATGAACCAACAACATGAACCACAACATGAACCAACAACATGAACCACAACATGAACCAACAACATGAACCACAACATGAACCAACAACATGAACCAACAACATGAACCAACAACATGAACCAACAACATGAACCACAACACGAACCAACAACATGAACCACAACATGAACCAACAACATGAACCACAACATGAACCAACAACATGAACCACAACATGAACCAACAACATGAACCAACAACATGAACCACAACATGAACCACCAACATGAACCAACAACATGAACCACAACATGAACCAACAACATGAACCACAACATGAACCCACAACATGAACCAACAACATGAACCAACAACATGAACCACAACATGAACCACAACATGAACCACAACATGAACCAACAACATGAACCAACAACATGAACCACAACATGAACCAACAACATGAACCACAACATGAACCAACAACATGAACCACAACATGAACCACAACATGAACCAACAACATGAACCCACAACATGAACCAACAACATGAACCAACAACATGAACCACAACATGAACCAACAACATGAACCACAACACGAACCCACAACATGAACCACAACATGAACCAACAACATGAACCACAACATGAACCAACAACATGAACCAACAACATGAACCACAACATGAACCACAACATGAACCAACAACACGAACCAACAACATGAACCAACAACATGAACCACAACATGAACCAACAACATGAACCAACAACATGAACCACACGCCTTCACACTGTTCTGACGACGCTCCTCGTTAACGTGACTGTTTAAATAAAGTTTTGACAGCAGCAGCAGATCTGAGATCAGACGAGTCGACGTCTTTACTCACATTTGCAATGGAGTCATCAAAGTAACGCTCCAACGCCGACTCGTCCATGAGTGAAGAACCACCTGATCCAGGACCTTCCAGGACCTGTTTCCAGGCAGAGAGCTGCACACCTGCATCCAATCCTGAGCTCATCACACACACACACACACACACACACACACACACACACACACACACACACACACACACACACACACACACACACTTTTGACATCAAACCAACCGACTGATTTCTGAACAGCATCAACTGATATTCATCTCAAACTGATCAGTGATCAATACAAATGTACAATTGAAGTGTCACACTGGTCAGCTCAGTTTAAAGTGCTGATCAATAATCATGAAGCGTTCATCACTTTAATGTCAAACAGCTGATCACTTTAGTTACTTTATAAACTAGAGTAGATTAACGTTGTCCTCTGTAAGGTGTACAGTACCTCAGTACTCTACTGTAGTACTGTACTGAGGTACAGTACTACAGTAAAGTAGCCTACTGAAGTACTTCAGTACTCTACTGAGGTACTGAAGTACTTTACTGAAGTACTACAGTACTTCAGTAAATGTACTCAGTCACGTGGCACCAGTGAAAGTACACTGATCACAGACACGCTGGGAGCCGAACAGACCACATGATAACTGTGATCAGCAGGATTATTGATCTCTTCTCTCGGGCCTGTGGCTGCAGTTCAGCCTCCCTCCTGCAGGGGGAGACCTGCTCACTCCACACACTGCAGGAAAGGAGCGATGCGCATGCGCACAGGGTGTAAACAGAGCAGCATGGCACCGTGAAGCTGGACGAGACTGACAGCTGATAGTTATTATCAGGTAATACTGATTATTGATGAGCTATTGACTGATATCTGATCACATATCTGATCACGTCTGTGTGACGCAGTTCCGGTTGAAGATCGAGCCGTTTGTGATGAAGAAGACACAAAATGGAGGACGTGAAGAAACGACTGGCTGAATGTTCACTGGAGGCTCGCGGTGAGTGACGTTACTGCGAGTAACGTGACGTCACTGATCATATTACTGCTACTGTTACTATTACTGACTGGCAGTTCTGGTTCAGTGCTGACTCAGCTGATCAATCAGAGTGATTGGTTATTGATCACCTTTCAGATCTGTATCTGAACCAGTCAGTGCCGTACCTGGAGGAGCCACCTGACCCGCTGCAGTTCTACCGTGACTGGATTGGTCCAAACAAGCCCTGCATCATCAGGAACGCCTTCAGCCATTGGCCGGCTCTGTCCAGGTGGAGCCCAGAGTACCTGAGGTGAGGAAGCCCCGCCCACACACACCTGTACCCTTCTTCTTCTGTGGTCAGGTGTATCTGATCATTTCCTGTGTGCAGGGGGAAGGTGGGGTCAAAGGTCATCAGCGTGGCGGTGACCCCTAACGGCTACGCCGACGCCGTCAGCGGCGATCGATTTGTGATGCCTGAAGAGAGACAGATGAGTTTCTCTGCTGTGCTCGACATCATCGAGGGGAAGGTGAGGAGGAGGAGGAGGAGGAGGAGGAGGAGGAGGAGGAGGAGGAGGAGGAGGAGGAGGAGGAGGAGGAGGAGAGGAGGAGGAGGAGGAGGAGGAGGAGGAGGAGGAGGAGGAGGAGGAGGAGGAGGAGGAGGAGGAGGAGGAGAGGAGGAGGAGGAGGAGGAGGAGGAGGAGGGAGGAGGAGGAGGAGGAGGAGGAGGAGGAGGAGGAGGAGGAGGAGAGGAGGAGGAGGAGGAGGAGAGGAGGAGGAGGAGGAGAGGAGGAGGGGGAGGAGGAGGAGGAGGAGGAGGAGGAGGAGGAGGAGGAGGAGGAGGAGGAGGAGGAGGAGGAGCGCCGCCCTGATGATGATGCCACTGCACATCTACTGCTGATACTGATGTGTGTGTGTGTGTGTGTGTGTGTGTGTGTGTGTGTGTGTGTGCTGCAGGTGGAGTCGGGTGGAGGAGTGTTCTACGTTCAGAAGCAGTGCTCTAACCTGACGGAGGAGCTCCCGGAGCTCACAGACGACGTGGAGCCTCACATTTCCTGGATGAGCGACGCGCTTGGTGAGTTGAGCCTACTGAGCGCGCTCAGAACAGACACCTGTCACACCTGGAGCTGACCTGAGGTCTGCAGGGTCACCTGGAGCTGACCTGAGGTCTGCAGGGTCACCTGGAGCTGACCTGAGGTCTGCAGGGTCCCTGCGACAGAGCTGAACTGTTCTAATATTCAGTTCTCACATGTTGTGTTTCTGCAGCGTCTCAAAATGTGAAAGTATTTAAATTCTGCTGATCTGTTCTGATCCAGACTCTGTTCTGATCCAGACTCTGTTCTGATCCAGACTCTGTTCTGATCCAGACTTTGTTCTGATCCAGACTTTGTTCTGATCCAGACTTTAAGAGTCGTGCCTCTTCTAATCAATAATAATAATAAAGTCAGTGTTAGTTTCAGCTCTTGTTAAAATATAAAGGCAGTGTTTCCTTCTGTGACACCCGACAGACAAACTCCTACAAACCTGCTCAGAACTTTTTATTGGCTCTTCAGGTCACGATATTAAAAACAGGAAGTAAAATAAATCAGAGTGAAAAACCAAACTTACATAATTACAACTAAACAAAAGACGACTCAGCAGCTGAAAATCTGTTTATTCAAAGTAGAATCAGCTGATTGTGTTTTATTTACTACAATTATAAACAGAATGACGTCACAGACGTCTTTCCACCGTCCACAAGAGAACCTGCAGCAGAAACACACAGGTGACTCCTCACCTGTCCTCCTCCTCTCAGAGGACGCCGTCCGTCCTCCTCCTCTCAGAGGACGCCGTCCGTCCTCCTCCTCTCAGAGGACACAGTCCGTCCTCCTCCTCTCAGAGGACACAGTCCGTCCTCCTCCTCTCAGAGGACACAGTCCGTCCTCCTCCTCTCAGAGGACGCCGTCCGTCCTCCTCCTCTCAGAGGACGCAGTCTGTCCTCCTCCTCTCAGAGGACGCTGTCCTCCTCCTCTCAGAGGACACAGTCTGTCCTCCTCCTCTCAGAGGACGCCGTCCGTCCTCCTCCTCCTCTCAGAGGACGCCGTCTGTCCTCCTCCTCTCAGAGGACGCCGTCCGTCCTCCTCCTCCTCTCAGAGGACGCCGTCCGTCCTCCTCCTCTCAGAGGACGCAGTCCGTCCTCCTCCTCTCAGAGGACGCAGTCTGTCCTCCTCCTCCTCTCAGAGGACGCCGTCCTCCTCCTCCTCTCAGAGGACACAGTCTGTCCTCCTCCTCTCAGAGGACGCTGTCCGTCCTTCCTCCTCTCAGAGGACGCTGTCCGTCCTTCCTCCTCTCAGAGGACGCCGTCCTCCTCCTCTCAGAGGACGCCGTCCGTCCTCCTCCTCTCAGAGGACGCCGTCTGTCCTCCTCCTCTCAGAGGACGCCGTCCGTCCTCCTCCTCCTCTCAGAGGACGCCGTCCGTCCTCCTCCTCCTCCTCTCAGAGGACGCTGTCCATCCTTCCTCCTCTCAGAGGACGCCGTCCTCCTCCTCTCAGAGGACGCCGTCCGTCCTCCTCCTCCTCTCAGAGGACGCCGTCCTCCTCCTCTCAGAGGACGCCGTCCGTCCTCCTCCTCTCAGAGGACGCCGTCCGTCCTCCTCCTCCTCCTCTCAGAGGACGCCGTCCGTCCTCCTCCTCTCAGAGGACGCCGTCCGTCCTCCTCCTCTCAGAGGACGCGTCCGTCCTCAGGTCCAGCTCCTCCCTCAGCCTCCTCATGCAGCGGCCCATCCTCTCCGGCTCTCTGACTCTCTGTTGGTAGCTGAAGCCGTTCGAAGCCGCTGTGTTTCCTTCCTGGTTTGAACCTGAACAGCTCGTCTGTTTTAAACTCCTGGACGAACCTGGACACGTCTTCTGTCCTGCTGCAGGACGAGGATGTTACTCTGGACAGGTATGAGGACAGGTTCAGAGGGTTTCCTCCTGTGAAGAAGAGTCTGTCCAGGTGTCTGGCCTGAGCTCCGGCCAGGTGAGCGCTCTGCTCCACCTGCTGTGGTGTGAAGCTGCCTTTACCGAACTCGATCACACCTGAGACAGGACAGGAAGTCAACTTTAGGGACGCAGAAGAAGAAGAACAAGGCGAAGCAGCAGAAGCAGTGATCTGACCTTTGAACTCGCTGATGAGGAGCTCTGTCAGGAGATCCTGGCTGATGTTTCCTCCAGATGTTCCCTGAAGGTTCAACACTCGGTTCCACTTCATGTCCTGTCTGACCCGCTCCGGGTAGAACCCCTCGATCCCTGTAAACACACGGTAACCATGGCAACATGAGACTGAAGGCGATCAGCTGGCAGCAGAGCTAACACTCGTTAGCATCAGCAGAGACGTGTTAAAGCCTCCATCAGCTGGCTGCTTTACAAACTGCAGAGTAAAGTGGGCGGGGCTTGTTGACTCGTACCTGTGATCATCTGATGGCCACTGTTAAAGAGCTGCAGGTGTTTTCTGGTCCACAGCAGGACCAGGTCCATCCTCCAGAAGTCCGTCATGGCGTCTCCGTCTCCCTCCTGGATGGCGTCCCGTCTGGCCATGTGGTAGAGCCCCTCCCACACCACCGCCCTCGTATAGTTAAACAGGAAGTCCTCGCCGTCAGCCGCCATGGAGCAGGACTCTGAGCAGAACCACGGCGCTGGAACAGACCAGAAACATCACCATGTTTTCACACAAAGACAGAAAGAAGTTCATGTAGAACATCTGCTGAATCTACAAGAAGGTCCAAATAATGCAGAATGAGTCAGAGACAGAGTTTCACAGAAGCCGTTTTTATTCTGGGCAATAAGCCACCAATTTGCCACCTTTTTGGTGGCAAACTGGTGGTCTGTTTTGTTCCACCAATTTTGCGCCTCGGAGGGTAACGTTACACTTATTTGCGCCTCCGCTGCAGTCTAAAACCGAGGCGGCAATGTGGTGGCATATCCTGAGGTGGGCGGAGGTGTGGATGACGTGCACTGCTGCGCACCCACAGCCGGGAGTTTTAAAACCAGGAAACAGCTGATCACAGCAGTCAGTTCGTCACTTCATCCACGAAGATGAGCAACTGGAAAGCAGCTGAGATCCGGGAGATGCTAGCGTCTCCTCGCTCTCTGTAGCTGTCTTTGTCGTCCGCTTGTTGTTGTAGCGGCAAGCTAGTAGCGGCAAGCTAATAGCGGTCGCTACTTTCAAATTAAAAGCCCCCCGCTAAGAACCCAGTTCTAAACTCCGATGGGGTGCAATGTAAAGCTCTTATTTTGAAGACAAATTCGACCTGCTCTTCTTCGTGCCCAACTTCGTGCTTCACGTCACGTCACATGTTGACGCCTACCAGAGGAGGAAATGTGGTGGCTTATTTGAAAAGGTGGAATATTACACCTCCGTTTTAGATAGAAAAGGCGGCACATTGCAGCCTTTACCTTGCTGCAAATGTGCCACCTTTTCTATCTAAAAGGGGCTAGAGTTTATAAAGTGTCTCCAACTCAACAACTCACTAAACTGACACATTTGTTAAGGGAGTCTGGTGCTGACTGGTTCTCAGGGTTGTGTGATGTGATGCAGCCTCACTGTTCTGGGCTCGGTTCTGCTCGGCTGCTGGCAGACAGTCTCGGTGGTACCACTCGTGTCTCCTGCAGTCCTCCATCCGTCCACACTGGACCATCTGGCCGCCCCTCTGCTCCTTACAGAGACAGTACACGTAGGTCCCGTCTGCACTGCAGGCCGGACTGCAGAACCAGTCGGAACCACCACAGGCCTCCTCAGGAGGATCGGACCGGGTCTGAGCCCGAGCACAGGAAGCATGGAACCAGACACCTGCACACCGGTTACTGCAGCACCGCACCAGCTGCTCACCTGGCTGATCTGCAGGGGGGACAGACAGGTCAGAGACAGACGGGTCAGAGACAGACGGGTCAGAGACAGACAGACAGACAGACAGACAGACGGGTCAGAGACAGACAGACAGACAGGTCAGAGACAGACAGACAGACAGACAGACAGACAGACAGGTCAGAGACAGACAGACAGACAGACAGGTCAGAGACAGACAGACAGGTCAGAGACAGACAGACAGACAGACAGACAGACAGACGGGTCAGAGACAGACAGACAGACGGGTCAGAGACAGACAGACAGACAGACAGGTCAGAGACAGACAGACAGACAGGTCAGAGACAGACAGACAGGTCAGAGACAGACAGAGAGACAGACAGACAGACAGACAGACGGGTCAGAGACAGACAGACAGACAGGTCAGAGACAGACAGACAGACAGACAGGTCAGAGACAGACAGACAGGTCAGAGACAGACAGACAGACGGGTCAGAGACAGACAGACAGACAGACAGACAGACAGACAGAGACGGGTCAGAGACAGACAGACAGACAGGTCAGAGACAGACAGGTCAGAGACAGAGAGACAGACAGACAGACAGGTCAGAGACAGACAGACAGACAGACAGGTCAGAGACAGACAGGTCAGAGACAGACAGAGAGACAGACAGACAGACAGACAGACGGGTCAGAGACAGACAGACAGACAGGTCAGAGACAGACAGACAGACAGACAGGTCAGAGACAGACAGACAGGTCAGAGACAGACAGACAGACGGGTCAGAGACAGACAGACAGACAGACAGACAGACAGACAGACAGACGGGTCAGAGACAGACAGACAGACGGGTCAGAGACAGACAGACAGACAGACAGGTCAGAGACAGACAGGTCAGAGACAGACAGACAGACAGACAGACAGGTCAGAGACAGACAGACAGACAGACAGACAGGTCAGAGACAGACAGACAGACAGACAGACAGGTCAGAGACAGACAGACGGGTCAGAGACAGACAGGTCAGAGACAGACAGACAGGTCAGAGACAGACAGACAGACAGACAGGTCAGAGACAGACAGACGGGTCAGAGACAGACAGACAGACAGAGGGTTTCATCACCTGTGTGAGCTCTCACCTTCTCTGCAGTAGCAGAAGGGGACGATCTTCTTCTTCTTCTCTCCGTCACGCTGCCCTGCAGCAGCAGCAGCAGCAGCAGCAGCAGCAGCAGTGTTGATGTCCTCCTGAGGCGGAGACATCCACACCAGGTCCACCAGCCTGAGAGCCAGATCACCGAGCCAGTCCACCTGAGCCGACACCTGAGACGGGTAGCCTGGTGGTCTCTGGTCCACCGAGTCCAGACCGCAGTCCACCACAGCGAACAGAGTGACGTACGCCGTGGTCACAAACTGAGGGAGTGAAGGTTGGTCAGGTTACAGACGTGTGGCTGAGGACGGAGTGTGGGACGGAGCGTGTCTCACCGTGATGAAGTCCCACAGGTTCAGGAAGTAGTCTTTGGCCGTGCTGTTGAACGTCTTGAAGTGAAACAGTGAGACGATGTGCTGAAGAGTTCCTCGAGCGTTCTCGCTCTGCTCACTGAGGAGCATCTTCATCATGTCCTGCAGGAAACGATCCAGAACAAGAGGAAGTTTAACTGCGTACTTTTACTTTGTGAAGCAGCTCATTCATCATCTGTAGTTTGAGAGCGATTCAGTGTTTTCTCACCTCGTGAAACAGGTGTTCCTTCTGAAACTCTGGCGGTGCCTCGATGAGTCCGTCGTACCTCAGGTCCAGGTTCTGGTTCTGGGTCCTGTCAGTCCCGAGGACGTCTCCGCAGCTCAGTATGTGGTACGGCGCCCCGGAGACGACGGGGATGTAGTCCTTCAGGCCGAGCGCTGCGCTCACCGACGCCTCGCTGCCGTCAGGTATCACTGCTCCCAGACTCACCTGTGTGCAAACAAGTGGACCAATCAGAGCGCTCAGAGGAAACACAGTTCACTGTGACATCAGACACACCTGAGCAGGGAGACACTCACAGTGGTGCTCTCCTCCTTCGTCAGGTGCGAGTACCTGTGAGCAACGTGTCTCACCACCCGTCCTCTCGGTCCTTTCAGCGCCGGCAGGTTGTCGGCGATGATACGCATCACCAACGTTTTCATTCGCTGTCGCAGCGACTCGTACGTCTGAGAGACAGAGAGATAAAGACGACGTTACCGTGGTGATGATGACGTTACCGTGGTGATGATGATGTGCTGGGACGTTTAAAGGAGCAGTCCCACTGGGTCGACATGTTTCTGTTCTCAGACTCACTGAACGAATCACTCGGTTGTGACGTTGAGATGATTTGTTCCTTTAAACTCGCGCGTGTGACATCACCTGTCTGCTCGGCAGGACGCTGTAAGGAGACACTTCCACTGCTTTCATCGGCGGTCCGTGCAGGTAGCGGAAGTTAATCCGGTTTTGATAAGCGAAGCGAAACGCCCACGTCACAAAGCTGTACCCTCGATCTGTGGAGTCGGACCTGGACGCTGACGGCACCTGCAGAAACACCCGGAGTTTCTTTGTTAAACAGAATCTTTAAGCTCAAAGCTGTTTTATGTCACAAGTGTCGTACCCGGACTTTCCCCCAGGAGAAGCTGTACGCCAGCGCCTTCTTTGAGTCCTCGCTGCAGTACTGAGTCTTTCTGGTGGTCTGAAAACAAAGAAGACGTGACGGTTCTGCTCTCGTCTGTCTCCAACGTGTTCGACACAAGTTTAGAAATAGTTGTTTTGATGGAAAAGACTGCGAGCAACATGAAAACAAGATTCAGGCCCTCAGACTCTGTGCATCAACAGAAGGTTTGTCTCCTGACCTGGATCTCGTCCCTCCACTGCTTCACCTGCCTCTCGTGCTCCTCGGCGAGCCTCTTGGCGTGGATCCTGGCGGTGGTTTTGGACTGAGAGATGCCGAGGCTGTTGGTGACGGTGAAGAGTTTGATGGGACAGCGATGTCGCAGCATCTCCACGCTGAAGGCCGTCTGGAGGAAGCAGGCTCTGAGCGAGCTGGTGTACAGAGACACCGACAGGACGAGGCTGATCCTCCGGTCCAGCAGCTGCTTCACCTCCTCGTCCGTCATCCGCCTCCAACAGAAACATACTCAGTTACACTTCATCCTGAATGTTAAGAACATCAGAACCAGGTCCATCTCACCCACCGTGGCTTGTTCCCCGGGCTGTAGTTGACGATCTGTTTCTGGATCTTCTTGGCGGGGGGAACATGGATCTGAGGCAGGCCACAGTCAGAGGAGCCTTCTCCTCCGCCCAGGAAGTAGTCTTATCCCAGCTGAACGCAGACAGCGTCTCAGGGCTGAAGGTCTTCCTGTACGGCCCGTCCAGGTCGTTCACCATCTCTTTACGCTGCAGACGGACACATTTAAATCTGTCAGAAGCTGAATCCAGTCTTTAGCTCAGTGTTGATGGAAAGTCTGCTGAAGTTTGTCGTCCACAAAACATTTTTGGTTATAAATCTGTGTTTTTGTGAATAAGGTTTGGTGAAGTGATTAAAGGAGCAGTCTGTAGTTTTATAATGAGAAAGCTGCTCAGTGACTGAAACAATCTCTTTGTTGTCAGGACTGAATAAACAAACTGACCTTAAAGAACAACACAATTTATACTTTCTTTATATTTTATATGTTTATGTAACTGTAATTAATTGTTTCCTTGCAGTTTATACATTTGAATGTTGTCAATAAACACAAACTTCCTCCATATGAAACCAATATTCTTAAATTGGTGTTTTTGTGAATGGGGTTTGGTGCGCACGGACAGCTCTGTCTCACCTCGCTGGAGATGATTCTTCCGCACACTTTGAGCAGCGCCTCTTTGAAGCCGTTCACCTGCAGCAGTCTGTTCAGCGCACAGCCGAACTTCCTCCTCCGCAGGTAACCGCACACCTGAGAGATCGGCCCGCGGAGCTCGCGCCGGGCGGGCGGCGGCTCGGTTCGGGGGGAGGGCGGCTCGGGCCGGGGGGAGGGCGCCGGGTCCCGGGAGGCGTAGTCATGTTCGCTCAGCGCTGATTTGAGTCTCTTCTTCAGCCTCTTCAGAGGAGGCGGGTCCGCCGGGACCGAGGGGGCGGGCCGGGCAGCGGAGCCGGGCGGGTCGGGCGGTTCGGGGGGTTCGGGTCCACATAGACCCGCTTCTTCCCGCATTTCTTCGTTTTGTGATAAACGTCTCTCACACAGTCGAAACACAGAAACGCGGTGTGCGGGTCGAGGCGCGGGAACAGCGCGTTGGCGCTGCGCAGGTCGAGCAGCGTCAGCAGAGACTTCCGCCGGTAGCCTTTGGTCTGCCGCTGCACTTCCCGCGCGCAGTGGCTGCAGCGCGGCTGCATGTCCGCGCGCCTCCCGGCGGGCTGCTCGCTCCGAACTCTTCTTCTGCGGTCAGACTGACCGAACACGAACCCGCCGGATCAAAGTCCAGACTCTCGGTGCCGGTTCAGGCGGCTTCAGGCGGATGTTCACCTGAGACACAGCTGTTAAACTGAGTTCATGAAGATCGCAGCGGAGCGACAGTTTGTTTACCTCAGAGGCGCCGGAAACATCCAAGATGGCGCCTGATGTGCGCTCAGTGCTGCCGCCCGCGGACAGGAGGGGAACTGCAGCCAATAATAATGTTTTTATTACAAAGTTCATGATTTATTTAAGGATCAAGTGTTTTATATGTGATAAGTCTTAATTATACTTTTATATCCTTTAGTTTTGCCTTGTTTTATATTCAGTTAGTGGCCTTTAAACTGCTGCAGAGAACAGATTCTACTACATAATAATAATAAAAATAAAAAATCAGTCAGAGTCGGTTTGATCTCTCAACATGTGACAGTTACATTTCAAATAAAATAAAATAACAGTATATTAACATTATATATTATATTCATAGAGGCTGTTTCCTTGTGGCAGTGCACTGTTTTCATTTAGTGTTTCTTAATATTTGTTTTAGGTTATTTTCATTAATTAATTCACTGATTTGTTCATTTCTATTTTTATTTGACCTCAGTATTTATGAATCTTGTTTAAGCTCACACACAGATGACTATGTTTCAAACTAACACAAGGATTCTCAGCATCATCATCATTATTATTATCATCATCATCACGATGACAAACATTAATTCTCAATTCAAATTATTTTATTTATAATTTTCACAACCTTTAACATAATAAATCTTCTTCTTTTAGGAAAGTTACCAGACGCTGTGAATTTTTGGCTCGGAGAGGAGAGCGCTGTCACGTCCAGTAAGACCTGAACACAACACGTCGTTCAGCTGTGTGTGCGTGTGTTTAACTGTGTGTGTTTAACTGTGTGTGTGTGTGTGAGTGTGTGTGTTTAACTGTGTGTGTGTGTGTGTGTGTGTGTGTGTTTAACTGTGTGTGTGTGTGTGTTTAACGTGTGTGTGTGTGTGTGTGTTTAACTGTGTGTGTGTGTGTGTGTGTGTGTGTGTTTCAGTGCACAAAGATCACTATGAGAATTTGTACTGTGTGATTTCTGGAGAGAAGAACTTCATCCTGCTGCCGCCCACAGACCGACCCTTCATCCCCTATGGTAACCATAGCAACCACCCTCAATCCAGCACATCTTTATCCCGTTGGTAACCATAGTAACCATCTGTCCTGTGTGTGTGTGTGTGTGTGTGTGTGTGTCAGGTGAGTACCAGCCGGCGTTGTATCATCAGCGAGACGACGGTGAGTTTGTTGTCGTGGATCAGAGCGGCTCTGAGAAGGTGCGTTCAGGTGTCTGTGTGTAAATCTCAGTGCTCTCTGCTCTGTTTAAAACACTGAGCCGCTCCTCCTGGGCCCCCTCAGGTCCCGTGGATCCCTCTGGACCCTCTGGACCCTGACCTGGAGCGGTACCCTCAGTACCGGAGAGCCCGGCCGCTCCGCTGCAGCGTGAAGGCCGGAGAGATGCTGTACCTGCCGTCGCTGTGGTTCCATCACGTCCAGCAGTCGCACGGCTGCATCGCAGGTACACGCCGCACCTGAACGCACCGCCCGTGTGTTCAGGTACACGCCGCACCTGAACGCACCGCCTGCAAATATACCAAACGTTGATCAGCCTGTCTCTGTCTCTGTCTCTCTCGGCAGTGAACTTCTGGTACGACATGGAGTACGACATCAAGTACAACTACTTCCAGCTGCTGGAGACTCTGTCTGACATCACAGACAGGCCAACGTGACATCACAGCCGCTGCATGACGTCATCGTGACCACAGAGCGGCTGGTTTAGTGTTTGTGTGTGAATATAATGAAGCAGCTGTGAGATGAAGTTGAAGTCAGAGGATAATAAACAAACATCCTGTAAAACTTCATGAACTCAGATTAATATTCATGTTTAACTATCAGCTACTGAGATCTGAGTTTCACAGTGAAACTAAAATGATGAACGCTGATGAGATTCACTGTCAGATGAATAAACATTCTGTGAACACATGAATGAAATAAAAAGACGAGTCGACTGTTGTTTTCAACCCAAACGAGAACAATGAGAAAGCACTTTATTAAAGCAAAACATGTTGAACAGAAACAGCCGCAGACAGAAAACCAACAAACCTTTAAAAAAAATCTCTGAAGGTCAAAGGCCATTTGCATTTTTTCTCCCCGATATAGTTTTTTCCCTCCACAGTCAGTTTTTTTTAATATTGCATCGTCTCCGAGACTCAAGGCCACGTTTCTCTTTTCATTCACACGACGTGTTGGCGGTGATTATCACTCAGCTCATAAACTCTTTATGATTTATGTACAAATGTAAACACAAACAAGGTGCAGAGAAAGTTCATCGGCTGCAGATTCACTCTCGCTCCGCAGGTGGCGCCCTCTGAAGCTCCGCCCCCTCACACTCACTTTCATTATTAACGGTTGGTGAAGTTTCTGATTCACTGATGAGTCCAGAAAATGTCCGTAAACAGAAAACAAAGATGATTTTAAATCGCTTAATTAATTTCTGATGATCGACGGATCGACTGAGTGATCGATGGATTCAGCAGCGACGAGCTGAAAACTAACGAGGAGAAGATTCAGAAGAAGAAGAGTCGTGGTCGGGACACTTCCTCCCTCCGGCTGCTGCTCGTCACCAACCACAGACCGTTAACGAGCAGCGTTCACCGTCATGGCGGCTGTGACGAGGCGTGTGAGCAGCAGGGGGCGCCGCAGTGCTGAGAGACGCATGAAGCAACGCAGGTCGTCGCTCATCTTTCTTCTTCTGCTGCTTTAAATTAAACTCGTTCTCTGGTGGCAGATTTCTGACCTGCTGCTGCATCATGTGTCTCAGTTGTCATGGCGACTCCTCCTGTAGATCGGCACGTTAATGCTGTGGAACGCCGGCACCCAGCGGTTGTCATGGAGACCCACGTTGCAGCCGGGCGCGTCCCTGTGGGCGCCGTGGCAACACATCCAGTACCCCGGTCCGTACGGCAGCGCCTGGCAGTACGGCTTGTGGTGCCAGCGGCACAGCGACACGTCGCCGCGACCGTACCGCTTCTTGCACTGTTTGCATGGGTCGTCACGGTAACGGGGGTCGGACACCCACAGCGAGTCGGCGGGCCGCACGCCGTACGTGTCGATGATGAACTTGAAGTAGTGGCAGCTGCACTTGAGCGCGGCGAGGCTCTGCGTGGGCAGCAGCAGGAAGATCTTGACCAGCAGGTGATGCGGCAGCACGGCGAGGTACGGCTGCGGCTCCAGCAGCTGCTGCAGCCGCTGACGCATCTCCAGGAAGTCCTGCGACACCGACGCTCGCCGGCCCACAGGCACCACGGCAAGCTCCTCCTCCTGACCTCTGTCAGCCCGCCTCCTCCTCTTCTTCTTCTCTGATTGGCTGACAGAGTCAGAGCGAGAACGAGCGAGGCGGGGCTGACGCGAGGCGGGCTCCAGGTCAAAGGTCATTCTGTGGTGATGGGGGCGGGGCTCTGAGTCTGTGTGGGGGCGGGGCTCTGAGGGAGCAGGAGGCGGAGACAAAAACAACAGGCCGGGCAGAGGCTCCGCCTCCTGAGAGTGAGAGGGCGGAGACTGTGTCTGAGTCTCCAGAGCTCCGCCCCCCTCGGCCTGCTGAGCCTCATGTGAAGGGGGCGTGGTCAGGACAGGTGAGGCAGGTGTTGGCTCCCTGCTCGCACTCTGAGCTCCCGGCAGTGATGATGACGATGATGATGATGTTGTTGATGATGGTGATGAAGGCTGGCAGGGGGCGGAGCCCTGGTCGGCGGTGGCGAGCAGGACTCGTCCCACCGACCTCCTCAGGCTGTTGCTCCTCGACAGATCTCCCTCCGTCTTCCTCCTCAGACACTCCGACTCCAGCTTGGCCACCATGTCTGAAACCTTGATGCTCTCTGGCTCCTCCCCCCTGACCTCCGAGCCCTCCCTGAGCTCGGGGGGCGGAGCTCTGGACAGCGTGATGGTGGTGGAGCTCCTCTGGAGGGCGAGCAGAGGTTTGGAGTCGGGCTGCTGCTCGCTGACTCTCTGCTCCAGGAACGCCACCATCTCCACTACCGACACCTTCTGCTCCTCCTCCGCCGGCGATGTCACCGCCTCGCCTCCACACCGCCCGTCGCCCGGCAGCTGATTTGAGTCTGGTTGCCGTGGACACGGTTTGTGGGTGTGTTGCTGTGCGTCTGGGACTTGGGTCCTCTGGTCCTGCTGGAGGTTTTGGTTGTTTCCTGACCTGCGGCGCCGTTTGGCGCTGCTGTTTTCCCCCCAGCTTCCCTTCGCCTTCACAGCCCGTAGCAGCCCCGACACGCCGCCGTGGTTCGGACACATCGCCGGCGTCCTGTCTCGACTCACAGAGCCGCTGGTTGAAGTGCGTTCGCTGTCCCCGGTGCTGTCGCTCCGCCCCCCGTCTGAGGCGAATATGGCGATCTTCTCGCGGACGTGTCCAGGCTTGATGACCGTCCATATGTCCAGCGGGGCGTCGGCGTCCTCTGTGGCGGTCTGGTACAGCCTGAGCGTGTCGTTCTCGTGACCTGGAGGGAGGAGCTGCAGCGCGGCGCTGGACGCCTTCGCCCGGAGCGACACCACGCCGCTGCTGATGTTGTTACTGTTGTTGGTTGCGTTGCTGCAGCGCAGCGTGTTGGTGGAGATGACGCTGAACGGGAGGCGGCTGCTGCTGATGTTGCCATGGTTACTGCTGCAGGTCCTCACCAGCGCCCCCTGCTGGCTCACATACAGGCTGCTCTGCTGAACTCCCACCGCATCCAAACGCAACTCTGAGCGCACGAGCTTCGGGTAGGACTTCAGGTGCATGATGGTCCTGACAGAGAGGCAGAGAGAGAACACTGCTGATTAGCAACTGTCCGCATGCTAACACGCTAAGCTACGATGTAAACATGATAAAGCACTGTTACTGTGAGCACGTTAGCATTTAGCTCAAAACCTCACAGAGCTGTTAGCATGTAGCACAGCTGCAGACTCTTCAGGTAGAACACCTGGTGGGACGGCCTCCGTCAGCACACAGCTGCAGGTGAATATTGTTTTAGCTCATAATTTTGATTGACAGCTGTCTCGTCCAATCACAGTCTGTTTCCTTCCTCCTCCTTTCATCTGTGTTTTTCCTCGACCACATGTTCAGACATGTGCAGAAACATTTTAAGTATAGGATGACATCATCTCACACACACTCTCACACACACACACACACACACACACACACAGCAGAGCAGCATTACATCAGCTGGACTCGTTCCACCGACACACCCAGCATGAGCAGACCTGAGTGATGAAGGAGACCCTCCTCTTCCTCCTCACAGCCTCTACAGCTGACTGTTAGCTCGTAGCAGCTAGCTTCATGCTCGGAGGAGTGACTGTGTGTGAGCAGGTGGAGCTCAGGTGCAGTGACACGGTTTGATATGAGATGATGACACTAGATGTTTTCAGAGCAGCTGTCTGTGACCTCTGACCTCTCAGAGGTTATATAAGCGAGCGTCTGGCTCTGGTTAGCCTCTCTGACTTCAGCTTGTGTAATCCTAATTGTTGCCAGTCGCAGCGATGACGACGTTCAGCTGAACACTGAAGCTGCTCACCACTTCACGTTTCACCTCAGAGCAGAAGGAAACATCTGCACTGCTTCTCAGTTTGAGGAAGGAACATATTTTTTTAAATCTTGTTTATCAGAAGGCCAACTTCAGTTTCCTTTACATCCTGTCTGCTTCATGAAAACAGATGAATTCATGTCTTAATTATTAAACTTGTTGATTCAAAGCTTTGATGTTTTAATGTTCAAATCTTTCACAGTAAACTTCACGAGGCGTCAGCTGGTCGAGATTAAGATACGTGACATGAAGCTGAACTTTTATTTACATCTTTGAGTTTCCTGTCCTCCGTCTGCACTGGAACCCTTTCAAAATAAAAGAAATGTCAATAAAAACATACTGTCTCAAAGAGATCAGTCCAAGTTCTGCATGTGTCAGAACACTGAACTCTGATCTGTCGAGCGGGCTGGTTTCTCTACGTGTGCGTCATTAAGGATGCTCGAGTTCAGCAGATTCAGATTTACAGTTTTAATCATTAGAGAACAAAGCTGTTTGAATCATTTCAAGTCATTCGAACAAACTATTCATCTGTAGTCGCACCTGAGCACAGCAGAGATATTTAATAATGCAGCAGGTATTCATAATGTCTCCAAATACACAGAGGAAACAGCAGGTGTGTGTTAGTCTGAGAGTCTTTGTTTTCATATTTACACTGTCATGTTGCATCTCTGTGTTTCCCCTCAGGCTGCTGACACACTCGGACACAAAGCCTTTACGCATGTTCAGGTATGTTTCAGAGGTTTGTTGGTGTTTCAGAAGGTTTTGGGATTGCTGAGATTGTTTCAACGTGTTTTTCCTGCGCTGATGTTTTGCTTCAGTCAAACGTTCCGTCTTCAGTATGAAGCTTTATGTGTGCAGCAGCTGAGTCTGGGGGGTTCGTGGAGGGAAACAGGCAGCGTGTGGTTGTGTAACAGTAATCACTCACTTCTCATACAGTTTTTATTGTGTTACATCATCAGTGATGTCATCCTACAAACCAGAAACATCCACTGGAAGTGTTTTTCCTTTGTAACATGGAGCAGTGAACGTCGGTGCTCAGGTCAGCCCGTCACCAGAAACACATCCACACACCTGAACTCACTCCTCACACTTCACCACCACACACTCGGCTCACCTCCAGACTGCGTGCTGATTGGCTGGTGGTGGGGGCGTGCTCCTGCTTTGAGTGACAGCTCCTCTGATCCTTCAGCTTCACATCTCTTAGACGTTCACTGTGACTCCTCCCAGACAGGAAACACAAACAGACAGTCTGACGTCTGGCTCCGCCCCCTCAAGATGTGCACACACCGTCTGCAGGAAAACACACACACACACACACACACACACACACACATATATTACTGACAAATATACGACTGGTTCAGATTCATTAGAAAACAAACAACTGTCACAGACGAACATTAAACTGATGATGCAAACATTCCTCCCTCATTTATTCACTCAGACAATCAGACATCCTGCTGTTGTGTCAGTTCAGTGGCTCATGGAGACGAACAGCATGTGGATCTGTTCGGACCGGTGCAGAGGAAAGGAGACAGAACTCAGGCTGAGCCGATTCTAAAATGTTCAAACCGGTTTGGCATGAAGCGAAACACCCGACCGGACGGTAACACAGAGTTTCAGCAGAGGAACACAGTGAGTGTAGCAGCACTACAGTCCATCAGGTCAACTGTGACCGTCACGTTTTCATCCTGAACGTTTCTACAGATCAATACAGATCTACAGATCGTCTGTCCTCCCGTCTGTCCTCCCGCCTGTCCTCCCGCCTGTCCTCCCGTCTGTCCTCCCGTCTGTCCTCCCGCCTGTCCTCCCGCCTGTCCTCCCGTCTGTCCTCCTGTCTGTCCTCCCGCCTGTCCTCCCGCCTGTCCTCCCGCCTGTCCTCCCGTCTGTCCTCCCGTCTGTCCTCCTGTCTGTCCTCCCGCCTGTCCTCCTGTCTGTCCCTCCGCCTGTCCTCCTGTCTGTCTGTCCTCCCGCCTGTCCTCCTGTCTGTCCTCCCGCCTGTCCTCCCGCCTGTCCCTCCTGTCTGTCCTCCCGCCTGTCCTCCTGTCTGTCCTCCCGCCTGTCCTCCCGCCTGTCCCTCCTGTCTGTCCTCCCGTCTGTCCTCCCGCCTGTCCTCCCGTCTGTCCTCCCGCCTGTCCCTCCGCCTGTCCCTCCTGCCTGTCCTCCCGTCTGTCCTCCTGTCTGTCCTCCCGCCTGTCCTCCCGTCTGTCCTCCCGCCTGTCCTCCCGTCTGTCCCTCCTGCCTGTCCTCCAGTCTGTCCTCCCTCCCGCCTGTCCTCCTGTCTGTCCTCCCGTCTGTCCTCCCGTCTGTCCTCCTGTCTGTCCTCCCGCCTGTCCTCCCGTCTGTCCTCCCGCCTGTCCTCCCGTCTGTCCCTCCGTCTGTCCTCCTGTCTGTCCTCCCTCCCGTCTGTCCTCCTGTCTGTCCTCCCGTCTGTCCTCCCGTCTGTCCTCCTGTCTGTCCTCCCGTCTGTCCTCCCGTCTGTCCTCCTGTCTGTCCTCCCGTCTGTCCTCCCGTCTGTCCTCCCGTCTGTCCTCCCGCCTGTCCTCCCGCCTGTCCTCCCGTCTGTCCTCCTGTCTGTCCTCCCGTCTGTCCTCCCGCCTGTCCTCCCGTCTGTCCTCCCGTCTGTCCTCCTGTCTGTCCTCCCGCCTGTCCTCCTGTCTGTCCTCCGTCTGTCCTCCTGTCTGTCTGTCCTCCCGCCTGTCCTCCTGTCTGTCCTCCCGCCTGTCCTCCCGCCTGTCCCTCCTGTCTGTCCTCCCGTCTGTCCTCCTGTCTGTCCTCCCGCCTGTCCTCCCGCCTGTCCCTCCTGTCTGTCCTCCCGTCTGTCCTCCCGCCTGTCCTCCCGTCTGTCCTCCCGCCTGTCCTTCCGTCTGTCCCTCCGCCTGTCCTCCAGTCTGTCCTCCTGTCTGTCCTCCCGCCTGTCCCTCCCGTCTGTCCTCCCGCCTGTCCTCCCGTCTGTCCCTCCGCCTGTCCTCCAGTCTGTCCTCCCTCCCGCCTGTCCTCCTGTCTGTCCTCCCGTCTGTCCTCCCGTCTGTCCTCCTGTCTGTCCTCCCGCCTGTCCTCCCGTCTGTCCTCCCGCCTGTCCTCCCGTCTGTCCTCCTGCCTGTCCTCCAGTCTGTCCTCCCTCCCGCCTGTCCTCCTGTCTGTCCTCCCGTCTGTCCTCCCGTCTGTCCTCTTGTCTGTCCTCCCGTCTGTCCTCCCGCCTGTCCTCCTGTCTGTCCTCCGCCTGTCCTCCTGTCTGTCTGTCCTCCCGCCTGTCCTCCTGTCTGTCCTCCCGCCTGTCCTCCCGCCTGTCCCTCCTGTCTGTCCTCCCGCCTGTCCTCCTGTCTGTCCTCCCGCCTGTCCTCCCGCCTGTCCCTCCTGTCTGTCCTCCCGTCTGTCCTCCCGCCTGTCCTCCCGTCTGTCCTCCCGTCTGTCCCTCCGCCTGTCCTCCAGTCTGTCCTCCCTCCCACCTGTCCTCCTGTCTGTCCTCCCGTCTGTCCTCCCGTCTGTCCTCCCGTCTGTCTTCCCGCCTGTCCTCCACCCTCAATAGTCCAATTACTCTTCATCATGAATCATTTAGTCCATAAACAAACCTTCACATTCCGTCAGATGACAGAAAGACAGCAGATCGTCACATTTAGAAGCTGGAAGCAAAACTTTTTGACTGAAATGATGAATCAGTTGTTAAAATGATCAATAATCATCTGATCGTTGCAGCGTTTGTGTTCAGTAACAACAGCAGCAGCACATGATCCATAAAGTGACACCCAGCAGCTGCTGCCAGCTCTGCTTACACTGCAGAGTGTGTGTGTGTGTGTGAACGAGCCAATCAGCTGCCAGCTCTCTCTCCTCGTGTCTATATAAGGCAGCAGGTGATCAATAGGTCTGGGCCGCCCACACTGTCATGGCTGCACATGACTGTGCTGGCGTGGGAGCGTTGCTATGGTGACCAGCCGCTCGAACACACTGACAGGAAACTGACACATGCTACATGCTACATGCTAATCTGAGCGTTAAAGCACCACACGGTGAAAACAGTGATCCACTACTGTCAAGAGTAAAAGTTACACTGGACATGACTCAGCAGCTTCTGCATTCATTACCCATAAGTCCTCACTGCTCTGAGGTTCATTTACAGCCTGCGACCTCTGACCTCACACTCTGTCGTCCAATCAGGATCAACCTGTACCAGACTGAAGGTGTGGAGGCTCACGTTAAAGACCCTCTCCAGGTGCATGATGGGAAACGGTGGCCTCAGGCCTGGTCTGTTCACACTACAGCAGAGCAGCTGTGTGAGTCATGTGATCGTTTACAGCGCTCTGATTGGTCGAAGTGAAGCAGCCTCAGTTGGTCTGTAAAACAGTCTGAAGCTTGTTTCTGCCTGTTGAGCCAGACGACCACACCCTCCACTCAGACCACAAGGCATGCTGGGAAAAACACCAAAACACTGTGTGTGTGTGTGTGTGTGTGTGTGTGTGTGTGTGTGTGTCCTGGTTAAACTGAGAGAAAACCAGTTTGGTCGGTTTGTCAAAGAAGCTCTGTGTGTTTTTCTCTGTTTGTAGACACACACACACACACACACACACACACAGAGACACACACACACACAAACCACACACACACAGACAGAGACACACACACACACAAACAGAGGCACACACACAGACAAACACAGACACACACACACACACACAGAGACACACACACACACAAACAGAGGCACACACACAGACAAACAACACACACACACACAGAGGCACACACAGCCACACACACACACACTCAGATGTGTGTTTTCTGTTTTTCCTTGCTGCTTAAACATTTCTTCACTTTGCAGTTTCATAATAAAAGCTTTCAAAGAACACGCGGCTCTTATTGTGAAGGATCTACAGGAAATGAAAGACGTTTCATGTCGAGGCGTGTCTCCAGCCGCTCCTTTGACGACTGCGTCATCAGACACACCTCCAGCAGGTAGCCCTGTTGTCATGGAGATGTGAATCTCTGCTGTGATTGGCCGACGGCCCAGAGGGTCCGAACAACACCTTCACACCCGGACCCGTCCCAGCTCTGAACCTTCAGTCAGCTGACAGGAAGTGACCGTCACCATGGAGACAGAGAGCAACGCAGTGATGTCAGAGCAAATAATCTGACTGCAGACAGACTGTGATAAGAAACAATCAGAGCGCGATCAGCTGATCAGCAGACAGGACAGGTCCGATTATTGATTCATCTGCTGACTCATTACTGAAAGATTCTGATTCTTCAGAACAGATTCAATCCTGAACAGATTCAGAAACAACAGACTGTTCAAAGATCAATAACGAACTGATTTCACTGGTTTAACTGATCATCTCAGTTTTCAGAACAGCAGGAAAGTTTGTCTTTTATTCTGAAAAGTTAACATTGAACAGTGGCTCATTATCAATAATTCTTCTTCCTGTAACAGTTCGGATGCTGATCAATAACATGTTGTTCTGGATGAACGGAGCTCAGCTCAGACGGCTGTGGACCGCTTGTCCACCGGCACCAGTCTGAAGACGGGTTCTGGTTCAGTTTCTGTAAGAGCAGAGAGATTCTGCTCCACCGGATCAAACCGGACCGCCGCCTGAGACAAATGTACCAGCAGGCCCGGTTCTCCCGGGCTGAGGAGTGTTTGTGTTACTACTCAGATTGAAGCACCTGCACACAGAACACGAGTCACAGGTGAACAGGTGTCCACACACTTCTGGCCCTGTTCGTTACTTTAATCTTATTAGCTGGTAAAAAATAAGAAACTTCAGCTGTGTGATTGTAAAAACTCACGAAGCTGCAACAAGCTGCTTATTCACGTTCACTGACAGCAAAAAGGACTTTACAAATTCATGTTAACCAGGGTTAGAAATGTCAAGGTTTGTTTCATGGTGTGTGTGTGTGTGTGTGTGTGTGTGTGTGTGTGTGTGTGTGTGTGTGTGTGTTAATCACAAGGAAAAGTTCAAAGTTCACAGCTGCTGATCAGATCAATCAGACGAGACGTCTGAGCCGACAGGAAGTGATCAGAACATGAAGGAAGCAGGACGAGACACTGAACGGGTCGCTACACCTGAGAGGAGGCGGCTGACTATTATATTCATTATTGATTACTTACATTTCTGATTGATTAGTTCACGATTAAACAGGTCGAAACATCGTGAGAAAATGTGTTGTTGTGTCTGATCAACCGATCAAAGCTCCGTTCACTGACGGCACACAGAGCGGATGAGACTCGCTGACGATTCGTTCGTGTCAGATCTCAGAAACAGAAGAAATAAACCTACATGAAGAACAACTGTCAGCTGAGTAATCAATAAACAGCAGAGTTCAGACAAGAAGTCAAACCGTCGTCCTCCATCTCTGAGGTCGTCCGTCACTACAGAACATTTTATCACATTTCAAAGAGTGATAACTGATTGATCAGTTAAAGTTCACATTCGCTGGTGCTGACGACCGACCCGTCTTTAAACTAGGACCTTTAAACATTTAGGAACAACAACAACAACAACACATCTGACTTCTGCTCAGGTGTTCAGACAACCTTCATACCGGCCAAATAAAATGCAAGGAAACTGTTCTTATCACTTGTCAGCTTTTAAATTGATCACAGCCTGTTCTGATCAATCAGTTTGAGTACGTTTCCTCTCTGTCAGTTCAGTTCTGGGGATACTTCTGGTTTCTCTCCTCCTCTGTGACAATAAACTCAATATGCTTGGGTTGTCGACATTTTTCATCATTTTACTGACCAAACAACTGATCGATCGATCGATCCAGAAACTAATCTTCAGTTGCAGGTTGATGGACCTGAGAGCTGTACTTGTAACTTGATTAATCACTTACACTGATTAATGAAACAGTGGTGAAGTGGATTGATCCTTTCTGTTACTTGTCTTGCAGTGGTGACGAAGCCTCCCTGCTGTTCTGACGCTTGTTCTGATGCTAACTGCAGGTTAGCATCGTGTCAGTGAGCAGACAGACAGTGAACAGGTCCTGCAGTGAAACCAGCTCATCTATAAACAGGCAGAGCAGCTCGGGCCCACACACAGCTGCTGAGTCTGCAGTCTGAAGCTAACAGCTCGGCTAGCTTCAAACTAAACTTCAGTGTGAGGCCTCTGCATCTCCTCCACACAGCCTGGCAGCTAACATCACTTAGCATTTAGCAGGAGAAACGACTCAGAGTGACGCTGCAGGACGTCAAATGTACCTGAGGAGACGCTCACAAACAGTCAGTCTGTAACCAGAGCTCACTTCCGAGATGTGTCGCCAACTTTACTAGCCACAGCGCTAACTAGCATGCTACCAGCTGCGGCCGCCTGGAGCCATGATACACCTGGCTAACTGACTAGCCTCTGTGGCTAACTAATAACAGAGCTGTGAGGAAGGAGAACAGACTGTAGACATTTTAACAGAACAGAAGTGATGTTACAATAAAGCTGCCTGCGCGCGCACACACACACACACACACACACACAGGTTAGCATCAGAAGCTAACAGACTCAGCAGAGGCCGAGGGTCAAACTAACCTGAGGGAGGAAACGTCTCCGTCTGTCCGCTGGAGAGAAAAAGCTGCTGGCAGCGACCAGAAACACCGAATTCTTCTTTTCCCGCCTCCTCCCGTTAATGTGAAACACTTCCGCCGCCGGTTCCTTCAGTTAGCTGTTAATATAATGTTGCTTTTAAGTGTTAAACGCGGTTGAACCGGAGGACACCGCAGCAGGACCCGTCCGCTCCTCTCAGCTCTAACAACTAACTACTGACCGAGCACAGCGACGTCCAGCTGGAGCTGCTGCGTCATGACGTAGGCAAAGCTGCCAAAGATCGTCTATACGGACACAAGATGAAGAAAGCGAGTAAACATGGCAGAAGATATTATTTGTAGGGATTCTGCATTAAAACGTTAGAAACGACTCGACCTTTGATCCACACGTTGTTGAGGGTCATGCAGACTATAGAATCGATCTATACATTTATCTGCATTCTGACAGGACCAATAATCACTTGGAAAATAATACCAGAGCCAGCACATTGATGAAGACTGGACTGGACTAATAAACTTATGTCTCTGCAAAAAATATTAACATCGTTAATACTTTATAATAACCATCATTAATAAATGGTACATTTTAGTGCATTAGATGTAGTTCAGTAATATCACTGTTAAGAAACAATTAAATGGTTTATTAAACATTCATAAAACAGTTGTAAAGGTTAAAAACATCAGTTGCATCTCTAATGGCATCCAAATAATGTTTATAAATGACCTACACAGTATTTATGAACCACTCACAGTATCACCAATATCGCCTGTGACAATCAATAAACAATTGCTAATAGATAGTTTATAAAGCATTTCATTGCTTGTTAATGGTGAATGAACTTTAACTTAACCAGAAGAACCCGAAGAGTCATGACTGTCAAGGTACGATCAGAGCAGGTTTATTGATCAGAGTGATTGAAATGAAAAGAACCAAAATGACCAAAGAGAACCAGAAGAACCAAGACTGTCACGGTACAATGAGAACAGGTTTATTGATTTATCTTTGATCAGGATGATTGTCTGTATGAGGTTCAATCAGTTCAAGATTCTTCTCTTTATCTTTAGTGACTCAGTCCATCCTCCTCTCCTCTTCTGATACTGGTACTGATGGTACCAGGTAGTCAGGGGTCAGAGGTGAGTAGTCAGGGGTCAGAGGTCAGAGGTGAGTAGTCAGGGGTCAGAAGTCAGAGGTGAGTAGTCAGGAGTCAGGTGTCGGGGTGAGTAGTCAGGAGTCAGAGGTGAGTAGTCAGGGGTCAGAAGTCAGAGGTGAGTAGTCAGGTGTCGGGGTGAGTAGTCAGGGGTCAGAGGTCAGAGGTGAGTAGTCAGGGGTCAGAGGTCAGAGGTGAGAAGTCAGGGGTCAGAAGTCAGAGGTGAGTAGTCAGGAGTCAGGTGTCGGGGTGAGTAGTCAGGAGTCAGAGGTGAGTAGTCAGAGGTCAGAGGTGAGTAGTCAGGAGTCAGAAGTCAGAGGTGAGTAGTCAGGGGTCAGAGGACAAAGGTCAGCGGTCAGAGGTGAGTAGTCAGGAGTCAGGGTGAGTAGTCAGGGGTCAGAGGTGAGTAGTCAGGAGTCAGGTGTCGGGGTGAGTAGTCAGGGGTCAGAGGTGAGTAGTCAGGGGTCAGAGATCAGAGGTGAGTAGTCAGGAGTCAGAGGTGAGTAGTCAGGGGTCAGAGGTGAGTAGTCAGGGGTCAGAGGACAAAGGTCAGGGGTCAGAGGTGAGTAGTCAGGGGTCAGAGGTGAGTAGTCAGGAGTCAGAGGTGAGTAGTCAGGGGTCAGAGGTGAGTAGTCAGAGGTCAGAGGTGAGTAGTCAGGGGTCAGAGGACAAAGGTCAGGGGTCAGAGGTGAGTAGTCAGGGGTCAGGGGTCAGAGGTGAGTAGTCAGGAGTCAGGGGTCAGAGGTGAGTAGTCATGGGTCAGAGGTGAGTAGTCAGGAGTCAGGGGTCAGAGGTGAGTAGTCAGGGGTCAGAGGTCAGAGGTGAGTAGTCAGAGGTGAGTAGTCAGGGGTGAGTAGTCAGGGGTCAGGTGTCAGAGGTGAGTAGTCAGGAGTCAGGGGTCAGAGGTGAGTAGTCAGGAGTCAGGTGTTGGGGTGAGCAGTCAGGGGTCAGAGGTCAGAGGTGAGTAGTCAGGGGTCAGAGGTCAGAGGTGAGTAGTCAGGAGTCAGAAGTGAGTAGTCAGAGGTCAGAGGTGAGTAGTCAGGGGTCAGAGGTGAGTAGTCAGGGGTCAGAGGTGAGTAATCAGGAGTCAGAAGTTAGTAGTCAGGAGTCAGAGGTGAGTAGTCAGGGGTCAGAGGTGAGTAGTCAGGGGTCAGAGGTGAGTAATCAGGGCTCAGAGGTGAGTAGTCAGGGGTCAGAGGTGAGTAATCAGGAGTCAGAAGTTAGTAGTCAGGGGTCAGAGGTGAGTAGTCAGGGATCAGAGGTGAGTAATTAGGAGTCAGAAGTTAGTAGTCAGGGGTCAGAAGTTAGCAGTCAGGAGTCAGAGGTGAGTAGTCAGGGGTCAGTAGTCAGAGGTGAGTAGTCAGGGGTCAGAGGTGAGTAGTCAGGGTTTAGAGGTGAGTAGTCAGGGGTCAGTAGTCAGGGGTGAGTAGTCAGAGGTGAGTAGTCAGGAGTCAGAGGTGAGTAGTCAGGGGTCAGAGGTGAGTAGTCAGGGGTCAGAGGTGAGTAGTCAGAGGTGAGTAGTCAGGAGTCAGAGGTGAGTAGTCAGGGGTCAGAGGTGAGTAGTCAGGGGTCAGAGGTGAGTAGTCAGAGGTGAGTTGTCAGGGGTCAGTAGTCAGAGGTGAGTAGTCAGAGGTGAGTAGTCAGGAGTCAGAGGTGAGTAGTCAGGGGTCAGAGGTGAGTAGTCAGGGGTCAGAGGTGAGTAGTCAGAGGTGAGTTGTCGGGGGGTCAGTAGTCAGAGGTGAGTAGTCAGAGGTGAGTAGTCAGGAGTCAGAGGTGAGTAGTCAGGGGTCAGAGGTGAGTAGTCAGGGGTCAGAGGTGAGTAGTCAGGGGTCAGTAGTCAGAGGTGAGTAGTCAGGAGTCAGGGGTCAGAGGTCAGGGTTTTGACCTTTCTTGCTGCACGGATATAAACACACACAAACTCCAGAATATTCAAGAAGGAACCTTTATTAATATGAGTCAAACAGAAGAAATCTTGAACGCGAGGATCCACTGTGAACCTTCTGTGGATGTTTAAGAACATGTTATTCTAACCTCACCAAGAACCCTCTACAGATCAAATCAGAATATCGTTTGGATTCACTGAAGATCTACTGACGATCTTCTACAATGATGATCTTCTGTGGATATAAAGTGAATAACTGCAAACCTACAGGATCCATGAAACTTGAAGTTCTAGGGAGAATCTACTGTGGATCCACCAACAACGTTCTGTAGATCTATGCTAGATATAATTTTGAACCCGCACCCCCTTCGATCTGTGGTGGATCTGCCTCAGGGCAGAGTCTCCGTGGTGACCCTGGACAGGGATAAGTCGCCGTGCATTCCAATCCTGTTGATGGATCTCAGGTCCCTGATCCGGTGTTGGAACTCCAGCAGGTGAGAGTTGTTGACGGCCACCTTAAATCCACTGTTGGTGCAGAGGATCTTTATCTACAACCACAAAACCACAGACTGTCAAGGTCAAGGTCAAGGTAAACTGTCATCAACCTGCTCACATGTTCACAGACTGGCCCTTTAGAGGGCGCTCTGACACCTGAGTGTCAAACAAACATGGACTTCGATGAGATTGTTCTTAGTGGTATAGATCAAAGATCTGACCTCGAACTGTTGTCCTGGCACAAAGGGGAAGTTAGTCGTCCTCTCCTCTTTTCCCCACTTGCTGCCGATGCAGGTGTTGCAGACGATCACCTTCTTGTGGTCCTCGTCAAAGCGAGGGTTGAAGTGGAAGGCAATGTCACTGCCTTTGCAAATATCCACTGCGATCCTAAAAAAGTCAGGAGGAGGTTACCTCTGCAGACGGTTCACACAATTTAAATGCGTTTGAAAAGCAACAATGATTAAAACTGAATCCATCCATCACAAAAGTGTCAGAACTGACTTTTTAGCATTGGGTTTGATGGTTCCACCGATGGTGATGAGCAGTTTGTCATAAACTCCATTGGGCAGAGACTGATTGTACGGAATCGTCTGTCAAGAAGGAAACAACCATTATCTCCATCCAACCATCCATCCATCCATCCATCCAACCAATAAACCATCCATCCATCCAACCAATGAACCATCCATCCATCCATCCATCCAATGAACCATCCATCCATCCATCCATCCATCTAACCAACCAATGAACCATCCATCCATCCAACCAATGAACCATCCATCCATCCATCCATCCATCCAACCAATGAACCATCCATCCAACCAACCAATCAAACATCCATCCTTCAATCCATGACTCCATCTCACCAGATTTTGTTGGGGGGCAGTTTGAGGTCCTGTAGAAGGACCGGGACCGGGTTGGGCAGGCCATGTGGGTTGACCTCCGGGCTGACCTCCGGGCTGACCTCCGGGCTGACCTCCAGGCCAGGTGGGGTTAGCAGGTTGACCTCCAGGCCAGGTGGGGTTGGCAGGTTGACCTCCAGGCCAGGTGGGGTTAGCAGGTTGACCTCCAGGCCAGGTGGGGTTGGCAGGTTGACCTCCAGGCCAGGTGGGGTTGGCAGGTTGACCTCCAGGCCAGGTGGGGTTAGCAGGTTGACCTGGTGTTGACACAGACACATCCTGTCTTTATCTGAGCTGCTTCACTGTCTCACCGCTGCCTGATTCTCATGTCGGACTGAATCTCTGTGGCTTTGGAGCCTCCCTGTGGTGGATTCCGTCCAGACGTCTCTGTCAGCTCAGATGACTTTACTCTGACTTCTGTTCACTGACACTGTTCTGTTTGATTTGTTTCAAAATGATTTCACACGTCAGGTTCAGGTTCAACTGATCGACTCTGAATGAAGAGTTTAAACCTCACAGTTTAAAACTAATGTCATCAAAAGAATATGGAAGATATAAGAATGTTAAAGTTCTTCAGAGGGGCTCAAATATCTCAAATAACAGAAGACAAAGAATTAGACTTATGGATGATGATAATGTTACCTGGCCAGCCACCGGCCCCTCCTGATTGGTTGTTGCCACCAGCGGGCCAACCGTCGCCAAGAGCTTCTGACAACTGCAGAGAAGAAGAAAGAAATGAAGCAATGACGGAAGTGACTGCAGTTCCTCTGACGTCCACCAGGTGCTGCTGTGACCAAACCGACAGTACTGAAGTGGTGAACATTATACTGCTATCATCAACGTGTTAGCATCGTTACTGTGAGCCTGTTAGCATGTTAATGTTAGCATGTTTGGAGATTAGCTGTCTGGGTTCATGTGCGCTGCGTTCACTTTATGTGCTGCCACATTTCTGTAGACTAAAGTCACATTTCTTTCACGCTGTGATGTTCCGTGCACATTTTTATCTGCTTTGTGTTGAAGCTGTTTTTCAAAGCTGAAAACTTTTTCCAGACGAACTGACGGTCACAAACTGTGACCTGTAAATCCAGAGAGGAGTACAGAAGTACTGATGACTGATGAAGGCAGCTCACGTGTTTGAGGCGAAAAGAGTCGAATGTGTCGGACGCTGAACTTGCAGTGAATCTGTTCCTGAATCTGTTCCTGAGTGTTCAAGCTGTCCCTGAAGGCAGCACAGCCCACAGTGTGTGTTCAGTGTGTGTTCAGTGTGTGTTCAGTGTGTGTTCAGTGTGTGTTCAGTGTGTGTTCAGTGTGTGTTCAGTGTGTGTTCAGTGTGGGTTCAGTGTGTGTTCAGTGTGGGTTCAGTGTGGGTTAGTGACAGATTCAACAGGAATGTTCTGTATGAAGTTGTTGGTTTAAGAGATGAATGCCACACACACACACACAAACACACACCCTGTACACACCCTGTACACAGTGTGTGCATTGTCCATATGAATTAGAGTAAATCATCAGTTTCACAGTTTCCAGACTTCTAACTAATAAATCATCTACAAACATTCAGTCATTTTCTGGAAGTCAATAAATTTGTCTGCAAACTCGATCAGTGTTGCTTTAATCGACTCGTATGAATGAATGAATGTTTGTCTTTTTGTTGAATTAAAGAAATTCAGTTTGAAATTGCAAAATAACTAATGCAGTGAATAAAGAGTGAACACAGAACACACGACATCGTCCAGCTGTGAAGTAAAAGCAGTGAAGACAAACTGAGACTCACGTCCATGTCGCTCCTCTGAGACGTTTGAATGCAGCAGCAGCAGAAGATGTGAGAGGGTGTGGTGGACGAGTCCTGACAAGAAGACCGACAACAAGATGTTAATCTGCAGCTGGACTCCTCCTACTACCTACTACTCAGTTACTTTTCTGTGAAAGTAGCAACACGTGTTCCTATTTTTCTGTCCAGTGCAGCAGTAGAGATAAAATCAATAAACCTTCTGATTCCTCTTCAATTATTCCTTATTTTTTACTTTATTATGCTGCTACTATAAAACCTGCATTACATTTGAACAGCAGTGATGGAACGTAACTAGGTGCATTTACTCAAGTACTTTACTGGAGTATTTACATTTTCTGCTGCTTTATTCTTTCATTCACTACAATTTGAGGCAAATACTGAACTTTTTACTCCACTGAATTTATCTGATTTCTTCATTTACTAGTTACTTTACAGATCAAATTTTTTAATTAATTGATTTTCTCATCAATCAGATACAATCAGTGATTGTGATGATGACTCAGTTTATACACACATGTAAATATATGGATCAGTTACTTTACTGATACTTTGATACTTAACTAAACTAACTTAAAGTATCTGATGATAAATGTACTCAAGTATCAAAGTTTCAGTAAAGTAACTGATCCATATATTTACATGTGTGTCTAAACTGAGTCAGCTGATCATCACAATCACTGTTTGTATCTGATTGATGAGAAAATCAATTAATTTAAAAATGTAATCTGTAGAAAAACTAGTTACAAAAGTAATCAAATAAGGGTAGTGGAGTAAAAAGTACAACAGGCTGACATGAATATTCTCTTTGTGTTACTACAAGTAGTGCAGTAACTTGTGCTCGTGTTCACAGCCTGCTGGTTTGTGTTTATTTATGTGCACTGTCCCTTTAAATTCACAGATCAACAAAATAAGATCAAATGAATCATTTTGATTTATTTGACTTCTGATTGATTCTGAACAAGGTTGATTTGTTCATCTCTGCTCTGTGTACTTTTACTTTGAATAAAGTACTATCCCCAATGCAGTACTTGTTTCCTTTCACTCGAGTAACAGGAACATGAAGGAGGAGTCAGTACAGGACCGGAGGGAGTATTCAGATATCCTTCCTCCGCTCCTGTACTGACTCCTCCTTCATGTTCCTGTTATTTTGTCCACCCTCAGTGAAATAAACAGAGTAATAGAATCATCTCTCTGTATAAAAAGTCCTGAGCACTCGCGTTAATGTGTCAGTTACTTTCCACAGCAGCTGGTCTGTGCTGGTTGTGGGCAGAGTCGACCTTCTCACGGCAAACACACACAAACAGTCAGCAGCAGGAAGTCAACGCTACGTGATCTGTAAAGACTCTGATGTGACTGGACTCAGTTTGTGGGTTCTGTTCCTCTCTGTCAGTGTCGATAAAGTTCGACTGGATCGTTTCCCGTCACACAGCAACAGAACACACAGCTGGACCTCAGAGCCGTCTGCCTGCAGGACACCTTTAAAGTTCCCACTTCCTGTCTCTGTTCCTGGTTTTACGTCCCGTCTGACTCAGAACAACAACACAAACTGTTTCCTGTCAGCTGAACATGATCAAAGAAAAGGTGAAGAAGAAGAGCAGACGTACCTGAGTTCACCTGAGAGAGCTGCAGACTCACACTGACTCTGAGACGACTGCACACAGCTTTAAGAGTCGAGCCTCGCCCTGTTCCCACATCCAGACCACACCCACACACACACACACACACACACACTGACTCACACACCCAGCAGGAGGTGTGTGTGTGTGTGTGTGTGTGTGTGTGTGTTTGTGTGTGTGTTTGTGTGTGCGTGTTTAGGAATGTTACCATGCAAACTGGTTTCATAGATTGGGTTAGACATTTCTCTCCTCCCACAGACTCGTGAGATCAAACTGGATTACTGACGGTGGTTATGTTGATGGTTATTTTGTGTTGCCACGGAAACTAAAGAGTAGATTAAGATGAGACCCACCTTCATCAATCAGTCAATCAATCAATCAGAACTGAAGCATCAACACAAAGTGAACATTGACGAGCTGCTGCGATCTGTACAGATGTTTACATGACTCATGTTTATCTTTGTTGAAATACAGATTAGATTAAGATTATGAATCAAGGTGACATTAAATAAACATTCATTTATTCCAGTCAATATGCAACTGATCCAACCGCTGAACCACAGCAGCACCAGACTCCATTAACAAATGTGGTGATTTTAAGAGTTGTTGAGTTGAAACAAACTTTCTAACGTAGTGAAACTGTGTCTCTGACAGATTCTAACTGGTTGTGTCCTTGTTGTAAATTCAGCATTAAATCAGAAGCTGAAGTTGTTTGTCTCCTTGTACAAAGTGTCAGTTTGTGGCAGCATGTCTGTACCAGCCTGTCTGCTTCTGTGTCTAAAGTGCTAAAGTCTTACCTGCCAACACTGATCAGCTGTTTGAACACACTGTTTACACTGATGTCACCATTTACACTCCATTTATGAAAGAAGAAACATGTTATTGATCTAAACATGTCACATGTTACAAAGACACTAAACAGGAACAATATAGGCTCCTTCTTTGTCCCCGTGGAGAAAGTCCCCAGACTCCCTTAACAAATGTGTCAGTTTAGTGAGTTGTTGAGTTGGAGACACTTTATAAACTCTGTGAAACTCTGTCTCTGACTCATTCTGCATTATTTGGACCTTCTTGGAAATTCAGCAGAAGTTCTACATGAACTTGTTTCTGTCTTTGTGTAGAAACATTGTCTCTAAATTTAGCCAGGTGACAGAACCTGATTGGTCAGATGACAGCGTATCAGACCTGCTGATGTTCATGCGGGAATTCATAGAACAAAATAAATTCAACAAACACGCCCTCCATTAACACAGGAATCCCTCTGTGACTCATGGTCAGGAGTGTGTGTGTGTGTGTGTGTGTGTGTGTGTGTGTAGACTGGGTGTGGTTGTGTGTGGTTCTTGCAGTGTGTTCTGATCGGGTTACCTTTTTTCTTCTTCTCCTCTTCCTCCCCCTCCTCTTCCTCTTCCTCTTCTCTCTTCTTCTTCTTCATGGCTTTAGTTGACTGATAGTTACATTCTGTTTCCTGTCACATTATCTCCAAAATAAAAGTCCATTAATCATCTCAGAAATCAGAGAAATAAACCTGCTCAGAACTCTCCTGAGAAACGAACAGTATCAAAGTAATCTATTACTCACTGTATCCATGGCAACATTAAACTTCCGGTTCATATATCACCAGTCAGCGTGTCTGTGAACCAGCAGGGGGCAGCAGAGCTCCACCACAGGGAGGGACAGGTGAAGACACACCTGGCAGACAGCAGGTGTCGCTGTGGAGCTGCAGTTACTGTGATGTCACACTTCCTGTTCTGTTTTTCATATTAAAAGAACAAACTGAGTTCTGCTGACTCAACAGAATCTGTCCTGAACCTTTTCACTTCCTCTGTTCTCCTTTTGTTCCCTTTCACTGTCTCACTGTCTCTAACTGTCTCACTGTCTGTCTCACTGTCTCAGTGTCTGTCTCACTGTCTCACTGTCTGTCTCACTGTCTCACTGTCTCTCTGTCTCACTGTCTCTCTCACTGTCTCACTGTCTGTCTCACTGTCTCACTGTCTGTCTCACTGTCTCACTGTCTCACTGTCTGTCTCACTGTCTCTCTGTCTCACTGTCTGTCTCACTGTCACTGTCTCTCACTGTCTCACTGTCTCTTACTGTCTCACTGTCTCACTGTCTCTAACTGTCTCACTGTCTGTCTCACTGTCTCTCACTGTCTCACTGTCTCACTGTCTCTCTTCTTTTGACTGACTGATTTATTTTGGGTTTGAAGACAGAGAGCATAAATCCAAAGATAACATGTTAAAGTGATAACACTTATTCCCAACATGGTCCTCGGTGTCAACACAAGAGACACAAAGACACAGAAACAATGAACGCTGACATACGATCACACAAAATCCCCCCAAAAACTAATTACTAAAAGTTATGAGAAAATAAAAGACATATCTAGTAAAAACATAAAGCAGAGACATGACTCATCACACATTCGTCACCTCGCTCCATAAAAAGGCCTGAACCTGTTTCTAAAAGTTTGGTGACAGGCGGCAAACTGATCCATAACAAGACCCCGGTGTGAATAAAGCTACTCGTGGCTGCATCTTGACCTCTGGGTACTTTACCTGACCGGACGCCGGACCTGATGACTGTGCTGAGTGTGAACCATCTTTATATCCACGTCACCGGACACACGAGTCATTCAGACAGCCGAGTACAAGTCAGTGGAGTGTCGGACTGAGTTCTCGGTGCAACATTCTCGCATCTTATGTGAACAAAGACATCACAAAAATCACAAGCAGCTGCTTTGGGGTTTGCTCTCACCAACTTCCTGCAGTCTGGGCAGTCGCGATGTGTCCGGTGTGTCGCCTGCAGGTCATCCGGGTCAGAGTACTGATGGGTCCAGAGAGCCGCAGACAGATAGATGGTGTGGTGCCAGAAGCATCGGGTCGGGGCGTCCCCCTGGCTCCACGTGCCTTGATAGCAGGTTTACACTGTACGGTGATCAGGGCGGTGCTGCTCGACCCAAAACAGGCTGGAAGGCTGAAGTCTAAGATAAACTGAACCTGCAGCCAGCGCTCCAAACACACCTGACGCCATCATCGATCAATGATGACTCCCTCTGTCTCCCTCTGTCCCTCAGTGTCCCTCAGTGTCCCTCAGTGTGTATAATATATGTCAGACTGCTAAACGTCCTCTGAGTGATGCTGAGGAAGCTCAGACCAGACTCCATTCATAAAGAGCTCATTTTAACGGGAAAGATAAGAGATTTACTGATGTTCAGCAGCACAGAGCAGAAAACTGAAGAACGAAACGATTAAGAAGCAAAATAAGATGATAACAATAATGTATATGGATCTCTCTCTCTCTCTCTCTCTCTCTCTCTCTCTCTCTCTCTCTCTATATATATATATATGTATATATATATGTATATATATGTATACATATATGTATGTATGTATAGGTAGAGAACCTACAGAGAGTGTTAGGGCTCCTGCAGCGACGTCTCTGAGCTGAACTGAACTCAGTAAATGAAGAAAAATGATCAGCACAGTGTGTGTGTGTGTATGTGTGCGTGTGCGTGTGTGTGTGTGTGTGTGTGTGTGTGTGTGTATGTATGTGTGTGTGTGTGTGTGTGTGTGTGTGTGTGTACAGTAGCGCTGCCTGCAGACTGGGATAATCCCAGCTGAGCTGCTGACCTCGACACAAACCAGTTCAACAAGAGAGCAGAGACCCAAACAGACGACAGACAAAGACTACAGTGACCCTGCACACACACACACACACACACACACACACACACACACACACACACACACACACACACTCACACAGCCTGTCTGTGTGTGTGTGTGATTTAGGTTACAGTTGTTTTTCTTCCACTCTGCTTCACATGAACAGACGACAGAGACAAAAAAATACTCAGACACCAGCAGAAGAACAGAAGTACTCACATCAATTACTGCAGTAACTGTAGTAGAAATACTACAATTACTGCAGTAACTGTAGTAGAAATACTACAATTACTAACAAACACAGTCAAACTATCTTAAATAAATGAACAAAGCCTCAGAATAAACTACACTTGAGATGGACTGGAGGACAGAGAGGACAGAGTCAGAGAGGACGGAGTCAGAGAGGACAGAGTCAGAGAGGACAGAGTCAGAGAGGACGGAGTCAAAGAGGACAGAGTCAGAGAGGACAGAGTCAGACAGGACGGAGTCAGAGAGGACAGAGTCAGAGAGGACAGAGTCAGAGAGGACAGAGTCAGAGAGGACGGAGTCAGAGAGGACAGAGTCAGAGAGGACAGAGTCAGAGAGGACAGAGTCAGACAGGACGGAGTCAGAGAGGACAGAGTCAGACAGAGTCAAAGAGGACGGAGTCAGAGAGGACGGAGTCAAAGAGGACAGAGTCAAAGAGGACGGAGTCAGAGAGGACAGAGTCAGAGAGGACAGAGTCAGAGAGGACGGAGTCAGACAGGACGGAGTCAAAGAGGACAGAGTCAAAGAGGACGGAGTCAGAGAGGACAGAGTCAAAGAGGACAGAGTCAGAGAGGACGGAGTCAGAGAGGACAGAGTCAGAGAGGACGGAGTCAAAGAGGACAGAGTCAGACAGGACGGAGTCAGACAGGACAGAGTCAGAGAGGACGGAGTCAGAGACAGAGTCAAAGAGGACGGAGTCAGACAGGACAGAGTCAGACAGGACGGAGTCAGAGAGGACGGAGTCAGAGAGGACGGAGTCGAAGAGGACAGAGTCAGAGAGGACGGAGTCAGACAGGACGGAGTCAGACAGGACGGAGTCAGAGAGGACGGAGTCGAAGAGGACAGAGTCAGAGAGGACGGAGTCAGAGAGGACAGAGTCAGAGAGGACAGAGTCAGAGAGGACGGAGTCAGAGAGGACGGAGTCAAAGAGGACAGAGTCAGAGAGGACGGAGTCAGACAGGACGGAGTCAGACAGGACGGAGTCAGAGAGGACAGAGTCAAAGAGGACAGAGTCAAAGAGGACAGAGTCAGACAGGACGGAGTCAGAGAGGACGGAGTCAGAGAGGACGGAGTCAGACAGGACAACATACAGAGAACAACAGGAAACGTAACGAGCCGACAGTGGAGGGTCGCTGCTCCGTTAACGAGCTGACAAACTCAATCTGACACTTAACTACTGTAATTATGCTTTAGCAATGCATGATGGGTAATTATTTGGAACATTGCAGTGAGCTGCTGTGAATCTGAATATGAGGACAGAACTATAAAAAAGTAAAAACAGACACGACAACGAAACACGGTAACTAAGAAACAGCAGCGGACAGCAACTGAGCAATGACATCATGCTAACAACAGGCTAACAACAGGCTAACAGGCTAACAACAGGCTAACAGGCCTACAGACCTACAAGTGGTCCAACAAGGTATGCATGCTAACAGGCAAACATGCTAACAACAGGCTAGTGCATGTAATGTACTATAAAGGTAACATTACTTTACATTTACTGTATTTAAAATGTGTATATTTACAATATTATCAACCACAGACAGAATTGTGTCTTTGTTACTGTAAAGCACAAAAGATTACTGTAATTTTCATCAATATTACTGTTAATAATCGCAGCATTAACTGTGACTTCACCAGTGATTTACTGTAGAATCACAGCTACATGTTTGAAACTAAAACAATCCTGTTGGTCTGGAGTTACGAAATACGCATGAGACTCTGGTCACATCAGCAGGCCAGTGACATCATCGCGCGCTCTGTCCGCACACGCTCAGTGAGAGCCGGGCTCAGCGGAGCAGAAACACGCAGACAGACTGAGACGAGCTGCAGATCTGCGCTCGCAGATAAGGAGGAGGATCAGCTCCGTCTGAGAGCAGATCTGAATACCAGAGAACAAAGAGCTGAACCAGATCTTATCGACTAGTCAGGTCTGAGATCTGCAGCTGCCTCGCTCTCAGCAGAGCACAGAGGCTGAGTGTGAGGAATGTTTCTGTGCTCTGTTAGTCCTCCATCACACCTCCATCACACCTCCATCACACCTCCATCACACCTCCACCCTCCATCACACCTCCATCACACCTCCATCACACCTCCATCACACCATCCACACCTCCATCACACCTCCATCACACCTCCACCCTGCTGTCTGACACCATCAGTACAAACTGAGTCTTATTTTAAACATTAGAGAGAAAGATTCAAGAAAGAGTCCGAAGAAACCGTGTTAAAGTTTGTGTGTGTGTGTGTGTGTGTGTGTGTGTGTGTGTGCTGTTCCCGTCCTGCGTCACATGCCTTCATCACATTACCAGATATTTTCAGCTCTTCTTTCATCTCCGTTCGGCTCGGTGCATTCTGGGTAATCAGACAGCAGCGTCTTCCCACCGTAAATCTGCAGCTCATGAACGTTTCTTCATTAAATGACTTTATTAAATCACCAGCAGCCCGACAGCTGAGGTCACAGAGTGAGTGTGTGTGTGTGTGTGTGTGTGTGTGTGTGTGTGTGTGTGTGTGTGTGTGTGTAGTGTGTGTGTGTGATGAGTTGAGCAGATGCTACAGGACAAACACTGGTCCTGCTCTCTGACTGTGACTGAAGTTCTGATCCAGTTGTTTCATCTCTGATCTGATCAGAGACTTTGAGTTCCTGATATTGATTATCAGCTGATGCAGAGTCGATCAGATGTTTATATTGATCTAAATATATAAAGATATAACAGATCCAGCTCATGTCTGTCCTCCACATGGTTGAACAACAGCTCTGAGTTTACTTTGGGACGAGCTGAGAGACGTTCAGGATCATTGACAGACATTCCCAGGATTGGTAATCAATAACACTGTTGGACTCATCGTGGACAGTTGAAACTAAAGATCCAGATCCACACACTCAGACCTGGAGCCACGTCTGGCTGCACCGACCTGACGCTCCTCTTCCCTCAATAAACCGTGACGGTTGTTCACCTCATGCTCAGATACATCGGGCTGCTATTTCTTCACAGCCTACATTACCCACAATGCAACTAAGCCATTGTCCAGACACGATGGGACTGTGTGAACATGTGACTGTCAGAGAGGAGTCATCAGGATCAGAGTGCTGCAGCATCAGATCCATGTTGTCCGCTCTGTTTTTATCAATAAAGTTCATTCAATCAGATAAAATAATGAACCACAGAGAGAAAAATGAGGCTCTGTTCGCCCGCAGTGACAATTAAATGTGTGTGTCAGACCACACACACACAGACACACACACACAGACACACACACACACACACACACACACACACAATGCGACCACAGAGCGTTTAATTAAACCAGCTCTCACCTGAGGTCTCAATTATAATTCAGGTTTCTTCAGCCTGAGGGTTCAGACTGATCACACACACACACACACACACACACACACACATTCACACACACACACACACACCCACACAAACACTCAGTATCAGCAGCCTGCAGCAGTCTGTGTGTTGATATGAGTTATATTCTGATCCTGATGTGAGTGATGACATCACTGTGACCTCTGAGGTTACTGCCCCGAGCTGTGTGTGTGTGTGTGTGTGTGTGTGTGTGTGTGTGTGTGTGTGTGTGGTGTGTGTAGGTCACCCTGCAGTGTTAAGGTATATTTAAACTGTTATATGATGGTTGTGTAGCTGCAGAGACTCTGTCAGTGCATCAGAACAGATACTCAGTTCCTGTCCTTCAGTCCATGTCTCCTGTCTCTGTCCCTGAGTGTCTCTGTGTCTTCTCCTCTCTACATCTGAACACAAACATCTGAACTTTCTCCTCCTCACAGCTTCAGAACAGCCTCGTTACTTTAGTTTGATGCATCTGAGCTGAATTATGGATTATTGTTATTTCCCAGCATCAGCAGACTGATGTCGACCTATCAGAGCGCATCACGCACGGCAGACGCAGCGAGACGAGACAAAGACGTAAAAGCCGTAAGAAGCCGTGAACAGACAGAGAGGGAGGCTGGAATGTGGAGAAAAGGCGTGTTAGTGTCTCGTATCTGCAGAGAGTTTCTGATTTTCTCTCTTTGTTGCTGCTCGGGACGCTTTACAACCCAACATGTGTCTATGTGACGTCCTGGGAATGAGACTCAACAATCAGCTGTCTTTGTGGTGCGTTCAGGAACAGCTGGGACAAATCCTGCTGATTCTACCTTTAACTTTAATAGTCTTTGAGTTATATTAATATGACGTGAGCTTCAGTTAGCTTTGACCACAGATGTCCTTCAGAGGGAGACTTTTTACTCTGATACTCTGAGGACATGTCAGAGCCTGTACTCGATTACTTTACTGGAGTAAAGAAGCTGGATCAGTGCTTTTACTTTTACACAAGTACCTGAACGCCTCCTGGAGGACAGACTGAGGACTCTGCTGTCTGTCCTCATCAGAAGATCAACAGTGACCTCTAGTGGCTGAAACTATTACAGCAGGAGGAAGGAGGAAGTCAGGTGAGTCCACAAAGGGAAGAGGACAAACTGAGGGTTCCAGCTCCAGTCATGTGACTGTTTGTCCTCCAACATGAACGGGTTTGTTTCAGTCCACCGTTCTGATCCGGACTGCTGATTCTACACACACACACACACACACACACACACACACACACACACACACACACACACACACACACACACACACACACACACACACACACATAAAACAAGAAGAAGGACCAAACACCCTTTCAGTGCTCAGTTACATCGACACACAGTGAGAACTACAGCTGAGTGTTTAACTGGATGACCTCATATAGCATTTATGTGTGAGAGTGTGTGTGTGTGTGTGTGTGTGTGTGTGTGTGTTAGATCACACCGCAGCATCAATCAGGTGATGGAGCCGCAGCAGAAAGACCGACAGTAAATTATATTGATAATTCAATACTGTGATGAAGCTGAGAGGACGAGAGACCTGCAGGGTAACACACACACACACACACACACACACACACACACACACACACACACACACACACACACACACACACACACACACACACACACACAGTGACCTGTCAGTGTGTCCTGCAGTAAAACGTCTGCAGGTCGATGTTTTATTGCTGCAGAGAAGCAGCAATAAAATCTAACCTTTATGTTTCTGGATTTACTGTGTGTGTGTGTGTGTGTGTGTGTGTGTGTGTGTGTGTGTGTGTGTGTGTGTGTGTGTGTGTGTGCTCAGTATCGATGTAGCTTAGCTCCTTCACTGACAACTGTTGGATCTCAGTCCATACTGATGCCGCTCGCGTTACGTTGATGTGATTCGCTGGGTCGAGATCGACCTGCATGTCGGCTCGCTGGTTCGCTTGATGTGTTAGCTTCACAGCTACTTCTGTAGCCGTGCTAACGCTACAGTGATAAGCTAGCGTGATCAACCCAGTTAGCTTACAGAGCTGATGATGATTCAGTCAGTCTGAAACTTACTGAGCCAACTGGACTCTGGTTGGTTCTGAGTGCAGGAGGCGGCTCAACAAATGTTCTTCTGACCCAGAATTCTTTCATGTTCTTCTTATTATATCTTCCGGTCTGATACTTTCAACATAGTCCCTCCATTCAAGCACCAAGACATTCGTCTCAGTGGGGAATTGATCGCGTCTATTTTTCTAAATGATCTAATTGATTGATCTAATTCATAATTTCAGAGATATTTGACTTTTTTCCCATTCAAGCAGATTAGGGAATGTTTAAAATAGACAGAAACTCCATTCAAACTGTGAAATATTCCACAATTTGTCGACATTCGAGGTTCTATTCATCTTTCAAATCCTGTTAAAACTTTTGAAAATATTAAACTTTCTCTGAAGCTTCGTCACATTGCAGTTACAACATCAGTCGATGAGAAATCACTTCTGACCCTCCTGTTCCAGCTCTCCTCCTTCATTCGTTCTCACAGAAACTCCATTCAAACTGTGAAACGTTCACACAGATCAGGACTTTATCACATCAATTCAACTTTATCACAGCGTTCATACTTTTTACACAGTCACAGTTCAAACATGATAACTTTTCAGCCACTTTGAGATGTTTGCCTTGTTGTGTATGTGGTGGAGTGCTGACAGAGTGGGAGGAGCTCAGAAGCTTCAGAAAACCTCGTCTTCACCTCGACGGTCCACTCGTTTCACTCCAGCAGAAAAATGACGACATCAGCTTGTATCTGCTCCACAAGACACATTTTTGACCACACACACACACACACACACACACACACACACACACACACACACACACACACACTCAGACTCTCACAGTTTCTGCCACGTCATCGTTCAGTGATGGCAGTGAGTGTTGTGGAGGGAGAAGCCTGATGATGTGAGATGAGCCTCAGCTGACATCACTGCTAAATCATCTCTCACAGTCCGTTACCGTCACCGTGGCAACACAGAGAGACAGATTTATCAATGAGTTTCACACACACAGTATAATTCCCAACATTTTAACTATATTTAACTATTATCTTTTCTTTCATTCAAGCCAGAAACTAAATATTTAAATGTTCCCGATCATCAATACGTTGAGGTTTATTGAACTTTTCAGTCCCATTCAGAGTCTGATTGATTCTCTCTGCAGCATCTCTTCATACTCCAGTTCAGCTCACAGCTTATCTTCTATTTTTGATGCTTCATTCTCTTCAGACGAGACTTCAGATAAATTAAGCCACCAGTTCAGTTTGTTCTCAGCTTTTCAACAAACCAACATTATTTCACAGCTTTTAGATTTTGTGGACGTCATTCAAAGTTTTCACAGTCAGCAATCCACATCTGGCTTCAGCTTCTCAACAGGGAACATTCAGCCGCATCCCCCATCCTCCTCCAACACCCACAATGCACTGCACATCTCTGAATGTCTGGCAGACATCTCCTCTTGGACAGCTGAGCATCACCTCAAACTCAACCTCAGGTAAACTGACCTCCTCTTCATCCCGGGGACAGACG
>CM077801.1:28352432-28384932 GCA_039737535.1 Lagodon rhomboides
AGCTGAAACAGTTTTTACTGTTGTCGTCGTCATGGAGATGGACGAGGAAACTGTGTGTGTGTGTGTGTGTGTGTGTATGTGTGTGTGCGTGTGTGTGTGTGTTTGTGCGTGTGTGTGACCTCATCTTATTCATGAGACATTGTGTTTCTTCTCAATTCTTTAAATATTTCACTCTTAAGGTTCAACTTACAGAATCAGACCCGAAGGTCACAAAAAACCACAAGTACAGAAACACTGACCCGTTCACACAGGAGAAGACGCATCATCTGTCTGTCCTCACCTGTCTGTCCTCAGTGTGAAGAAAAGGCACATGTACAGTTGTGATGTCGACACGTTGTGTAGCAGAGAGACACTGCAGCTCTACAGTCCTGGAGGAGAGCAAGATTTCAAAGTGGCATCTCCTCTAAGCCCCTCCCCCCGTCAGTGCTCCGTGCAAAGCCACGCCCCCACAAACATGAACGCGCACCTGGCAGGTGAACTCACCTGTCGGACAGAGACTCTGAGACTACAGCTGACACAGGTGGGAGAGGGGTCTCATCGATCTGTGTTTCAGTGGCGGGGAAGCTGACAGATCCTTCTCATGGCTAACAACAACACACAAAGAAGCTAACGTTAGCATTGGGCTAACACGAGCTACACACGTAGCCCAGTTGGCAAACTTTACATATTTTATGAAAATAACAAATCCCCCGAGACAAAGAAACTCATTACCTGTCCAACAGAGAGAGAGCCAGCCTCTGCATCACCTTCAGTCCTCCACATGCTCCAGCTGTCTCCACCGCTCGAACAGCACCGGTGTTGACTCGGTCCGACTTCTGACTTTATCCAGAACCTTTTTCGTTGCACCTTTTCTGCCTCAGTCTTTCTGTTCCTTCCTTGTTAGCGGGCTGAGCTGGTAGAAGTAACGCTGGCTGCATTTTCTCTGCCACTGTAACCGAATGAACTCCGTATTCCTGCAGAGGAGCGAGCTGAATGTTTCCGGCAACAGTGAAACCGGACGTGCGCACGCGCGGAGGAGGGCGGGACATGAAGGCATCTGACCAATGAAGGAAGGCACTGAGAAAGAGCTGACCAATCTGTGCCGTTCAGGCCGGACAGCACTGATTGGTCAGCTGTGTCTCAGTCATGCAGCTGCCACAGAGGTCACAGTGTGAATTTGCATATTAGCTAAATATTAAGTTTCACATTTAACATTTAACATTCAGATTTAGATTAATTTAATTTGTACCTGTGATGTGAGGAAAGTGAGCTAAATATTAAAAATATATCAGCTGGAAAAGTGTGACTGAATTTTTACATTAGGCACCGTATACCCAGCTGGACTGCTAGCTGCACGGCTAACACAGCTAACTAGCTAAGAGCAGCAGCCATTAGGCAGCAGGAAGCTGTTACTCTGATGATCTGATGCTTGTTTTGAGAATGATTTTGACAGCTGGCAAAGTATATATATATATATATATACTTTGTGCTGTGTGTGTGTGCGTGCGTGTGTGTGTGTGCGTGCTGTGTGTGTGTGTGTGTGTGTGTGTACGTCCATCCTGTGAGACTCAGCTGGTAGACGACTCATGCTGACCCTCCTCTTCCTCTGATGAAGACGTTCTTCTCTGTCAGACATAAATAACTGAAGCTTCAGAGCTTCATGTAGGAGGCAGCGTGGGCGAGTCCTGCTCTGTAGCCTGCAGTGTGTGTGAGTGTGTGTGTGTGTGTGTGTGTGTGGTGTGTGTGTGTGTGTGTGTGTGTCTGTCTCAGACTCTTCTGTCTGAGAATTGAACGTTTGATATTAAAGGAGCAGTCTGTAGATTTAAAGAAGAAATTCACCCTCAGAATTTTAGTCAGTCAGTCAGACAGTCAGCGTCTCGTCTGTGTGTCTAGAGTTGTGTGAGTCTGAGCAGCAGCAGGTCACAGAGGTCACAGAGGTCACAGAGGTCAGAGGTTAAAGGCTTCCTGAGGACAGATGTGTTCATGTGACGACAGTCTGCTGTTCACACAAACATTCTGTTATTAAATAAAAACAACAAACATTCAACTCACTTCTCCACCGGAGCTGTGGAGGATTCTGGGAAATGCTGTTCGTTAAAGGCTGCTGAAACATGAATATTGAATGAACAATAATCTCAGATCACAAAGTGATGATTCAGGTTTTCACTCTGAACATCTCTGACTGCTCACTCTGTGAGGTGAGAAAGTGGGCGGAGTCTGAACGGATTGTGTCACTTATATGTGAGAGACTGATCATGTGACCCTCCTCGCCGCGTTCAGATGATGTCACGACCGTTTTCACCACGATCAGACAGAAGAGCTGTTTTCTAAGAGACGAAGCACGACAATGATCTGAGTCTAGTATCAACTGTTCTACTTATAAAAACACACATCAGACACACACACACACACACATGCTCACAGACACACACACACACACACACACACACACACAGACACACACACACACAGACACACACACACACACACACACACACACACACTCACAGCTGCAGCTGAGTGTGAAGGGCAGCAGGGATTTACTGAATCTGAAGGTGTTGAAGGAGGCGAGCAAATGGCTGCAGTGTGTGTGTGTTTATATGTGTGTGTGTGAGTGTGTGTGTGTTTCAGTGTGTGTGCTTTTCAGTTTGTGTGTGTCTTAGTGTGTGTGTTTAAGGGCACTCTCAAGGATTTCCTGTGTGCAACACTGCAGTGATTTATTCCTCTGTTCCCTCTGAGCTGACAGCCTCAACCAGTGTGTGTGTGTGTGTGTGTGTGTGTGTGTGAGCTCGTGTGTGTGTGTGTGAGCTCATGTGTGTGTGTGTGTGTGTGTGTGAGCTTGTGTGTGTGTGTGTGTGTGTGTGTGTGTGAGCTCATGTGTGTGTGTCCCTGCAGAGTCAGTCTGTCGTCCTCTTGCAGCCAAACTGCAGCTCGGGTGGAAAAACTGAAAAAAAAAAAAGAAAGAATAATATTTGCAGCAGAGCTGCTGCGTTCAGGCTCCTCATGAAAACAGAGCGCTCTCTGTGTGAGTGAAGCGCCCTCTCTTCTGCTCAGCTCTGTTCACTATCTAAACACGCTGAGACTTTACCACAGATACGTTTAGTTTCCTCGTCTGTTCCTCGTTCACGTCGTCTGAAGGTTTGCTAACGTTAGCAGACACATCGTCGTGTTTTCACTTGAACTGAACTGTAGGATTCACATGTCGACTCTAAACGTGACTCTGTTGGTCTCATGTGAAACGTTTCAGTGGTAAACTGATCTTCTACACATGAGCTGCGTTCACGGTCCAACACTAATACCTGATCAGATCTATTACATGATCAATGATCAGACTGTTTGATCACACGAGGCAGAGATGACCTCAGAGTTAACGTGTCTGAGCAGGAGGTTTGTTTTCCTGCATACTTCAGTCCTTATCAGCAGATCTGTCAGCTGTCCACTCTCATTATGTTAATGATCACACACACGCACACACACACACACACACACACACACACACACACACACACGTCCTTAAAGGAGCAGTCCGTCAGTTTCTCATCACGTCGGTGTTTGTGTCTGTGTGGTGAACATCTGTACAGCTGCTGTCTCGCCTCGTGCTGCTCTCCGGTCAGACTGTAGAGATACTAACATCGTCTAAGGTCTCATGGGAAGTAAAGTCATCTCAGCTCGGAGAATCTAGATAACTTAACTGTAAAACAAAAACAGAGAACAAACCAGAAATCCAAGCAGCACACGAGGACCAGAGACAGACACAGGAACACAGGATGAAGACAGGCGTGATGTGAGGACGGCAACTGGACACGTGAACCAACGAAGAGTCACAGCACAACGACAGAGGCTTCAATACGAACTACTGTCTGGTAACAGGAGAGGACTGTTACCAGACAGGAGAGGACTGTTACCAGACAGGAGAGGACTGTTACCAGACAGGAGAGGACTGTTACCAGACAGGACAGGACTGTTACCAGACAGGAGAGGACTGTTACCAGACAGGAGAGGACTGTTACCAGACAGGAGAGGACTGTTACCAGACAGGAGAGGACTGTTACCAGACAGGAGAGGACTGTTACCAGACAGGAGAGGACTGTTACCAGACAGGAGAGGACTGTTACCAGACAGGAGAGGACTGTTACCAGACAGGACAGGACTGTTACCAGACAGGAGAGGACTGTTACCAGACAGGAGAGGACTGTTACCAGACAGGAGAGGACTGTTACCAGACAGGAGAGGACTGTTACCAGACAGGACAGGACTGTTACCAGACAGGAGAGGACTGTTACCAGACAGGAGAGGACTGTTACCAGACAGGAGAGGACTGTTACCAGACAGGAGAGGACTGTTACCAGACAGGACAGGACTGTTACCAGACAGGAGAGGACTGTTACCAGACAGGAGAGGACTGTTACCAGACAGTACAGGACTGTTACCAGACAGGAGAGGACTGTTACCAGACAGGAGAGGACTGTTACCAGACAGTACAGGACTGTTACCAGACAGTACAGGACTGTTACCAGACAGGAGAGGACTGTTACCAGACAGGAGAGGACTGTTACCAGACAGTAGAGGACTGTTACCAGACAGTACAGGACTGTTACCAGACAGGAGAGGACTGTTACCAGACAGTAGAGGACTGTTACCAGACAGGAGAGGACTGTTACCAGACAGTACAGGACTGTTACCAGACAGGAGAGGACTGTTACCAGACAGTACAGGACTGTTACCAGACAGTAGAGGACTGTTACCAGACAGTACAGGACTGTTACCAGACAGGAGAGGACTGTTACCAGACAGGAGAGGACTGTTACCAGACAGGAGAGGACTGTTACCAGACAGTACAGGACTGTTACCAGACAGTACAGGACTGTTACCAGACAGGAGAGGACTGTTACCAGACAGTACAGGACTGTTACCAGACAGGAGAGGACTGTTACCAGACAGGAGAGGACTGTTACCAGACAGGAGAGGACTGTTACCAGACAGTACAGGACTGTTACCAGACAGGAGAGGACTGTTACCAGACAGTAGAGGACTGTTACCAGACAGGAGAGGACTGTTACCAGACAGTACAGGACTGTTACCAGACAGTACAGGACTGTTACCAGACAGGAGAGGACTGTTACCAGACAGGAGAGGACTGTTACCAGACAGGAGAGGACTGTTACCAGACAGTACAGGACTGTTACCAGACAGGAGAGGACTGTTACCAGACAGTACAGGACTGTTACCAGACAGGAGAGGACTGTTACCAGACAGTACAGGACTGTTACCAGACAGGAGAGGACTGTTACCAGACAGTACAGGACTGTTACCAGACAGGAGAGGACTGTTACCAGACAGTACAGGACTGTTACCAGACAGGAGAGGACTGTTACCAGACAGTAGAGGACTGTTACCAGACAGGAGAGGACTGTTACCAGACAGTAGAGGACTGTTACCAGACAGTACAGGACTGTTACCAGACAGGAGAGGACTGTTACCAGACAGTACAGGACTGTTACCAGACAGGAGAGGACTGTTACCAGACAGTAGAGGACTGTTACCAGACAGTACAGGACTGTTACCAGACAGGAGAGGACTGTTACCAGACAGTACAGGACTGTTACCAGACAGGAGAGGACTGTTACCAGACAGGAGAGGACTGTTACCAGACAGTACAGGACTGTTACCAGACAGTACAGGACTGTTACCAGACAGGAGAGGACTGTTACCAGACAGGAGAGGACTGTTACCAGACAGGAGAGGACTGTTACCAGACAGTACAGGACTGTTACCAGACAGGAGAGGACTGTTACCAGACAGTACAGGACTGTTACCAGACAGTACAGGACTGTTACCAGACAGGAGAGGACTGTTACCAGACAGTACAGGACTGTTACCAGACAGGAGAGGACTGTTACCAGACAGTACAGGACTGTTACCAGACAGTAGAGGACTGTTACCAGACAGGAGAGGACTGTTACCAGACAGGAGAGGACTGTTACCAGACAGGAGAGGACTGTTACCAGACAGGAGAGGACTGTTACCAGACAGTACAGGACTGTTACCAGACAGGAGAGGACTGTTACCAGACAGGAGAGGACTGTTACCAGACAGGAGAGGACTGTTACCAGACAGGAGAGGACTGTTACCAGACAGTAGAGGACTGTTACCAGACAGTACAGGACTGTTACCAGACAGTAGAGGACTGTTACCAGACAGTAGAGGACTGTTACCAGACAGGAGGGACTGTGTGTGGAAGAAATTAGTCTGTGTTTGTGTGTCAAAGATGAACTTCAGGCAAAAGTATTTGACACAGAGTCTCACAGATTCCTCAGATACTCTGAGGTCTGATACCACCTCCCCCCTCTGACTTTGTCAAACTGTTTGTCTGTTAGCTCCAGTCTAGTTTTAGCTTTAGCAAGACTGATAACACTGGTGGAAAAATTTTAAATGATGTCGGACATGACAGAGAGTTACAACCAGGTTGTTGGACTCAGCAGTAGTTAAAGCTGCTGCATCTGAACCGGAGGAGGCTGAACAGTGAGTTAGTGTGGTGAGACTGTGTAGATGATCCTAGGAGACACACACACACACACACACACACACACACACACAGTCAGCAGTTCTCTGGGTGAACATAGATCAGCTTGTCTTCAGACACTTTATATTCATTATGTGACAGAAAGCAGCTGAATCAGGAAAAACTCGAGCTGTTTCTCTGCTACAGACATCCATCATGATTCTGTCAGAGTAATGTTGTCTGTTTGTTTTAAATGTTTCTTTCTTCACATCATCACCTCTTCTTCATCACTTCTTCATCACTTCTTCATCAGTGGCCTCAACTTGTCTTCCTCAGCTGTCTGTCTCATCAGACCACAGCAGATTCAGTTCTTTAACTTTCACTTCAAATCCACAGTCATCATTCACTGTGTGTGTGTGTGTGTGTGTGTGTGTGTGTGTGTGTGTGTGTGTGTGTGTGTGTGTGTGTGTGTGTGTGTGTGTGTGTGTGTGTGTGTGTGTGTGTGTGTGTGTGAACTCTCTCTGAACCGTCTCAACATCAACATGATGATTTGTGGTTTCACTAATTACAGCCAACAGTCGACTCTCCCCAAACAAAGTGAACCATAAAACAAGTTAAAAACCTCCAAGTTTACTGCAGCTGCAGACCACAGCGACGCTGGGAGACAACAAGAGACAACATGAGACAACAAGAGACAACAAGAGACAACAAGAGACAACAAGAGACAACACACGAAAGGGACGCAAGATGTAATGAGTTTAAGAAAATGAGACAGAGACACAAGAAGAGATAGAAACACAACCTGAGACAGAGACACACAATGAGACACAACATGAGCCACAATTGGAAGCAAAGACAGACAATGACATGCAACAAGAGAGAGACAATATAAGAGATGAGAGACACAAAATAAAGTCAAACAATACACAACGTGCAACGAGACAAAAAGACAACATGAGACAACAGGATGCAGTCGGACCTCACTGGACAACACGGATGTGACGAGACAATCTGAGAGACGGGAGCACAGCTGATGACCCCTGACCCCAATCAATAACTGATAAATATAAACTGAGTGAACATTAACCTGCGACATGTTAGCATGTTAGCTGATTGTGACTGTTAGCATGCTAGCTGATTGTGACTGTTAGCATGTTAGCTGATTGTGACTGTTAGCATGTTAGCCTGCTGCAGAGCGTCTCAGCTGTGAGAATGTGCAGACAGACAGGTTTCCTGCAGAGGTCACAGTCAGGAGTGTGTGAGAGCAGATTAACACGAAACACAGTGTAAATATCTTGTGATCGGGCTGAGCAGCACCACACAGACGGGTTATTACTGGATGCCAACTGGGACAAAACGCCCGGAGCTGCAGGCTGTCAGGATTTCAGGATTTCAGGTCAGAGGAAACAGATGAAACGCTCTCGTTAGAGTCACTTTAATGAAGCATAAAAAGGTTAAGCACCAGCATACACAAACATTATACACACACATCAGTAACAGTCGTTTACAGTTGCATATGTGATCATTTACACATCAGTACCGTCCAATCAGAGTGAAGCACAAACCTCAACACAGTCAAGTTTCACTTTCGGTCGAAGGTTTTTGAATCACAAAGTCATCAGCAGCTTTAAGAAGCTGTGAGCTGAGAGGACACGTGACGGCTGAGAGGAGCTTCTGAAAGCTTCCTGAGTTATTTATATCTGAACGTGTCGAATCTGGACCAGAACAGATGAGAAGGACCGTTAGAGTCCAGAAAACTGATTCACAGCCTGCAGATCCAACGAGGCCTCATCAGCACGATTCAAATATCAAACTGTCTTTTAGTGAAATCTGGTTGTTTTCTGTCGTCCTCAGAGAGTCAGAGAGACAGAAGGTACCAGTGTGAGCAGGGTTAGCTTAGCGTAGCACAAAGACAGAAGCAGGTCATGTGACTGTAACCGGAGAGCTGTGAGAGATCTGTTGATAGCCATCATTTCAACCCAAAACAGGATGCTTCTGATCTTAACCAGCTGTTTGAGCCTGAGCCTGACCAGATGTTAACCACAGCGCCGTCACATTATTAAATATAATTAGTTTGGACAACGTGCAATAATAAAGAAACAACTCATAGAAATCTTGAGAGGTTTAAAAATCTGCAGTTACCATCCAGCTGCTCACAACCTGAAACAAGTTAGCTCCAAATTGCTCCCATTAAAACTAGCTGTTCATAGGTAGCTAATGTTATCGTAGCTTCTGCTGTATGCTAAGTATTTGTAGCTCCCATAACATGAACCATGTAGCTTCAAACACCAAACAAACCAGGTTATAATACTTAAACAGTCTTATAGTTACACTGCTAGCAGTTTCCTCTTCACTTCCAGTCTTTGTGCTAAGCTAGGCTAAACACATCCTGAAGTCATTTCTGCAGGCGCGAAACACACAGAGATCAAACTGAAACATCTGAGTCTCATCTGAGGAGACAGAGAAACAAAACGGACTTTAACTCATAAAATGAAAGTTATGTGACGTTTTTGTTGTTTTGAAGGTGAAAGACTAAAACCAGACTGAGTTTGGTGTTTTTACACATCCAGCGTGCCGAAGGTCAAAGCATCAACATCATTTCTGTGACTTTATTTCACATCGTTTCACATCAGGAACATAAGATGACATCAGCACAAAGAACGATGAACAGCAGTGACGTCCTCACGTAGCTCAGAGGCCTCCAGAAACCTTCTGCTGGAAGACTCAGCTGAATTTGGTTTACATCATCCAAAATGTTGTGATCCTTTGGACGAACGTGTCATCGCTCCACTGGTGTGAAGGAGACTGATGTTTCCACCCAACAGTGAGAGATAAAGCTGTATAAATACGTTGTTATGGCAACAGTGATGGAGTGTAAAGACACGTCAGACTTGGTGAATAAATGTGATATAAAACATGTTGTCAGTCAGAACCATGTACGTGTCCGATAAGTACCAAGCAAATATATTAAAGTTTTAAATAGCTTTCATCAAAGTGTGTAATAAAAACAGAGAAGCATTTACAGACGTGGCGTGTCGCTGCGCTACAACAAAACTCAGGTGATAATAAATAGAAAACAAAAAGCTGCGTTCAAAGAACAGAAGAACCGTCCGTTTGTCTCAAAGTGCAGAAATAAAGACATCACTGCAGCAACACACAACCTGAACCCTCAACACAAGAACATCTGCAGAACCCTCCGACAACCTTCTGAAGAACCACCTGCACACGCTCACAGACGTCTGAAGAAACATCTGAGGAACCATCTGAAGAACTTTCTGAACTTTCTGAAGAACCTGTTTTAAAGCCCAACTGCTCCCACAGACCGGAGAACTCGGTCCAAACATGAAACGCCTCAGTGTGCTTCAAACTGAGTCCGTCTGTTCCCACATCTGATGTCAGTGTGCTGGTGCTGATCCGGGACCGTCACAGCACCTCACGAGCAGGAAACTAAGGCCGTTGTTTCAGGCAGAGAAGCACCGAGAGAGAAGTTTGTCTCGACTCTGATTTGACTTCAGGACGTGATTTACTTTTATCGGCGAGGCCAGGAAGAAGAAAAGGAGCCACGGTGACGTCACCAGAGCCTCACTGAGAAGTTCAGATGTTCAGACGCTCCTCCTCCTGAACGTCACATCAGAGCAGCTGTTGTGGGTCAGTGCTCCGTCAGGTTCAGGAGAACATGGTTGGGTTGCAACAGACCTTTTCACAACGTTAAACACTTTTACTATGTTCATATTTTCCCGACATGCGACGACGGTCCTGGATCAACACCAACACTGTGACATCAGATGGTGCCGCTGTCTCTCCACAGGACACATCTGACCCGGGTTCACCTGCTCTGCAGCGCCGACAGACCCGATGGTTCTGAAGAGGCTCCTAAATAAAGGCCCCACCTGTTGGAACCAGAGGAGCTGCCACACTGCATGGTGGGAAATCCAGCCTCGCTACAAAGACACAGTTGTTGGACAGAGACGTTGCGTCTGAGATGTCTTTCCTCAGACACAAGACTTTTTGGTTTGAAGCAGACTGAGACCTTTTTTCTCCTCTCAGGTTGTTTTACCAGCCGGTTCACGTCGGCGGAGGCACTTAGTGGCCGTGAAAGAGCGAGGGGAGTGAAGGAGGCCAATCTGATTGGCTAAATCTAAACTTAATAAACCAAATCAACCCTTTTCAAAAAGGATCTGATGCTGTATTTGTCCCGACTGCAGGACGTGTTGGAGTTTCACGTGTTTGTGGTTTGTTGTCCATGTGAACAGACCAGAGCTGCGGTGCCTTTAACCACCTTCACCTCAAATTTCCATGCTGAAATCCAAACCTCACCTCATCCACACAGGTAAATTCAGAAAGAGGAAGTGGAAACAGGTGAGCTGTGCACCATGAGACTCCTCTTTGTTCCCGTTTTAGCATTCAAACACTAAACTAGGGTACGAGAGGAGGAGGAAGCAGAGCTGATGAACACCTGATCATCTCTACACCTGATGTCAGGACGAACACAACTCTGGTCGTTCACATGGACTCGACTGGTCAGCGTGAAGCAGCTGGACTGAACCCTGATGAGCAGGACGTGAAATCAGGGAGACATGAAGAGAAACTGGTTTTCTTGATGAGCGTATAAAAAGTCACACATGCTTTTTGAAAGATGATGACGGTTTGGTTTGGTCTCTCTGAGGAGAGGCGAACCATGCAGCACCTGTCCAACCACAGCTCCTCCTCCAGGACTGTCCACAGCTGTGTTCAGGTGCACCTGGAGAGCGTGGGAAAGGCACCCGTCAGTGATGGCTCTGCTCCAGCTTCACACGGTGGTCATGAGTTTGAGAGAACCTGACTTGAACCGCAGGATCTTCTTCTTCAGGTTGTGAGACGCCTTGATCTTAACGAAGGCCTTCGCCTGAGCCGGAGTCATTTCCTGTCCCGTCGACCTGGAGCCAGCCACTCCTAACTGGCTCCACCCCCTGCCCCCAGCCCCGCCTCCTCCGCTCTCCTCCGTGCCGCTGGTGGAGCTCTCCTCCACGTACTCCTCCTCGCTGGACTCGCTGTCTCCGAAGCGGTTGGTTGTGTAGTTGGACCTCTCATCCTCACTGGTGTCCACGATGGTCGAGTGAAAGAGCGACGCGCACTCGGCTGAATACTCCGAGTCACTTCCTGCCACGTAGGCGTACGGGCTGCTCAGCTGTCCGTCAGCGGGAAGGAACACGCCCGTGGCAGGATGACCTAACAGCTCCTTCCTCTGCCGCCGCTGAGCACGCCTGAACGCCTCGTCGTACGGCACCTCCATGATCGCTCGCAACCGCCGGTAATCGTTCCGTTTGTACTTCGGTTTGGCAACGAACCACGACGTGCTCGCGTCCGTGGTGATGATGATGATGGTGGTGGTGGCTGCCGCTGCTGTGGTGGTGGTTTCCATGGTGATGGTGTCTGGACGAGCGCACGCTGCTCAGTGTGGACGTGTTGTGTTTGTCCAGAACTCGCCCCTCAGGAATGGACGCAGGGAGGCGTTTCATTCTGGAGGAGGACGTCCCGTGTGCGCCGCCGCCGCCAGCGGCTCTCCTGGACACTTTAATGTGAACAGAACCAGAACCAGCTCCATCATCCAGCAGCCGGGACTTCTTCGAGCCGGACCTGTGGTTGGATTTATCTCCTCGTCTCTCTGATGGCGGCTCGTTGTGTTCAGAGGCTCGACTCGTCTTCACTCTGAAAGTCTTGGCGTTCTTGCTGCCGCCCTTGCGGAGTTTGGCGTTGTGCCGCTGGGCGGGGACGCACCCGGCGTTAGTCATGTGACTCCCTCCTCCCTCTGCTCCTGCTTCGTCCTGACTCTGAGAGGAGGAACCCACACCGGCTCGCTCCTGCACAGCGCTCTCCGTCTGCAGAGGTCTCAGGCTCTTGGGAGTCACTGATGGTGTTTTGAGGAGCAGCTCGTGGTCCGGAGGGAAACATGGCGGCCTGGTGTCTTTGGGGGAGGAGTTAACTTTTGGACCGCCCAGCTCCCTGAAGTCTTTGGGCAGAGTCGCTGTGGACGCCGAGGGAGGAAGGAGCCTTTTGTTTTTCTTCTTCAGCAGACTGTTAGCACTCGTGTTAACGTCGTTTTGGATGTTAGTCAGAGAAGAGCTGCTCTGATTCTGGGCCGAGTCCGTGTTGTCCATCCTGGCGCCGTCAGAGGAACCGTTCTGTGTGATCTGCTCCTCAGGTTTACTCTCCGCAGAGCGCTGCCGCTGAGGAGACGAGGCGGCGGCGCTCTCTGCTCCTCCGGCCGGCCGGCAGGGTTTGACTTCAGACGCCCTCAGAGTCCCTAAAGCAGCCCCCTGCCTCACACACAGGCTGGCCTGCCGCAGGATGCTCTTAGACGGGTCGGTGCTGATGCTGGTCCTGGGTCTGTTGGTCCTGACAGGCAGGGCCCGGCGCTGCAGCAGACTGAAGATGTAGCTGTCCAGTCGCTTGTGTGAAGGAGTGAGGCAGGAAGAAGAGGCAGCCGGCCAGGAGGAGCTCTGAGGTACCAGAGCAGCTGGAACAGGAGGTTCTGGTCTGAGTCCTTCCACACCAGCCTCCAGGCCTTTCAGAAGCCCGTCATCTCTGCTGTGGCTGCCGTGACCCAGCATCTGCAGGAAGACGGGGTTCTGGACGGCCACAGCGTGCAGCGGACTCGGGTAGCGGAACACGTCGCTGCCGTTCCGGGCCACCAGGTCGCAGTGGTACTTAGACTGCGAGTCAGAGGAGGAGGCGGGCTCGAGGAGGGGAGGATGAGGAGCTGAGAGGGAGCGGCGGACCGTCCCGGACGAAGACGGGTCATCACAAAGTCCTCCAACCAAACCGTCACAGTCCAGACAGCCGGCGAGCTCATCTGCAGGAGAGAGAGGTCACATGATGAAGCAGCTGCAGTCAGGATATGAACGTCTGTTACTTGAGCTGTGTGATGACGGATGTCTGACAGTGAGAGTGTGCAGAGCTGCTGTAAAACTCGCTGCTACACACTTCACAGTTTCTAACATAAACAGTCTGAATGATCCGAGTTTGTTTCCTAAAGTCAACAGCTGACAGGAAGTTCAGTCTGAGCCGAGTGTTTCCTGGCAGAGTTCTGATGAAACGCTCTGCTGGATGTGGTAATGACCCTGTTTGGACGGAGCGTTAGTAAGTGGAAAATTCTTTCCTGAGGAGACAGAGTGCTGCGAAACGTTAACTCTTCATGTTCACTGCATGATGATCTCCATGTCAGAGAGAGGAGGTGTCGAGTTTCACTGTTACGACTACAAACACTGTTTATTCAGGACGATTCATTCCTGGCTCGTGAGTTTGTGAACGTCAGCTCAGACAGGAAGCAGTTACCTTCAGGGCCGAGACAGGTCGGCACAACACCTGATGTAGCATGGTTAGGCTAACGCTTCAACAGTCAGAGAACCAATCAGCTGTCAGATTTAATACGCCTCAGTTCAGACCTGCTGTCAGCTTCGGTCCTGAGCGACCAAACAATCCATCAGTGTGTTCAAACAGCTGATCAGTGTTGGCAGGTAAGACTTTAGCACTTTAGACCCAGAAGCAGACAGGCTGGTACAGACATGCTGCCACAAACTGACACTTTGTACAAGGAGACAAACAACTTCAGCTTCTGATTTAATGCTGAATTTACAACAAGGACACAACCAGTTAGAATCTGTCAGAGACACAGTTTCACTACGTTAGAAAGTTTGTTTCAACTCAACAACTCTTAAAATCACCACATTTGTTAAGGGAGTCTGGTGATGTTGTGGTGCCTGTCTTGTCAGCTGAGTGATCAGATACATTAATCAATATTTTCCTCATCATGTTAATAAAGATGAAATTTGTTCTGCAGTAATTTTCCTTTTCTGTTCCTGACGACAGTAAATGTTGTTTATAGGAGTCAGAGCTGAGAAATATTCAGTCACACCACAAACATCTTCACACATTCAGACGAGTCAGAGCCAAGAATGAGTCTGTGTGCTGACGGGTCAAAGGTCACGAGGCTGTGCGTCTAAACACGGAGCGAGTCGACCAATCAGAGCAGCCGGACAGATGGAGTGTGTGTTTCATTCACATCATCTGACTGATTCTCCTCCAATCAGCAGCAGACAGACGTTAACTCAACTGTGTGTGTGTGTGTGTGTGTGTGTGTGTGTGTGTGTGTGTGTGTGTAGTCGCACAAACACAGACACACACACACACACACACACACACACACCTCATTACACCAACAATATGAATCAGTTCTATTGTGAAATCATATTGATTCTTAAAGCAACAAACTGAAGATCAAACGTGGTAAAGTAAATATAGGAGGAAGAGGAAGAAGAGGAAGAGGAGGAGGAAGAGGAAGAAGAGGAGGAGGAAGAGGAAGAAGAGGAAGAGGAAGAAGAGGTGGAGGAAGAGGAAGAAGAGGAAGAGGAGGAGGAGGAGGAGGAGGAAGAGGAGGAGGAGGAGGAGGAGGAAGAGGAGGCGGAGGAGGAGGAAGAGGAGGAAGAGGAGGAAGAGGAAGAAGAGGTGGAGGAAGAGGAAGAAGAGGAGGAGGACGAGCAGGAGGAGGAGGAGGAGGAAGAGGAAGAGGAGGAGGAGGAGGAGGAGGAAGAGGAAGAAGAGGAAGAGGAGGAAGAGGAGGAGGCGGAGGAAGAGGAAGAAGAGGAAGAGGAGGAGGAGGCGGAGGAGGAGGAGGAGGAAGAGGAAGTGAAAGATGAGGAAGACAGTAACTCAGTATCATCATTCCCTCTCTCCTGTCGATCAGCTAATCAATGACTGTATTGATCGGTTGTTTACCTGCAGACAGGAAGCGTCCGTCAGCGTCGGCCATCGAACAGAAACACTCACTGAAGACCGAGTTAGACGAGTTAGACAGAGAGCCAGACGCCCCGTCACTGAGCTCATAGAACCCTGAGAGACAGACAGGTGAGGAGAGAGACAGGTGAGAGACAGACAGGTGAGGAGAGACAGGTGAGAGACAGACAGGTGAGGAGAGACGGGTGAGAGACAGACAGGTGAGGAGAGAGACAGGTGAGAGACAGACAGGTGAGGAGAGACGGGTGAGAGACAGACAGGTGAGGAGAGCAGACAGGTGAGGAGAGAGACAGGTGAGAGACAGACAGGTGAGGAGAGACAGGTGAGAGACAGACAGGTGAGAGACAGACAGGTGAGGAGAGAGACAGGTGAGAGACAGACAGGTGAGGAGAGACGGGTGAGAGACAGACAGGTGAGGAGAGAGGGGTGAGAGACAGACAGGTGAGGAGAGAGACGGGTAAGAGACAGACAGGTGAGGAGAGAGACGGGTGAGAGACAGACAGGTGAGGAGAGAGACAGGTAAGAGACAGACAGGTGAGAGACAGACAGGTGAGGAGAGAGATGGGTGAGAGACAGACAGGTGAGGAGAGAGACGGGTAAGAGACAGACAGGTGAGAGACAGACAGGTGAGAGAAACAGGTGAGAGAAACAGGTGAGGGTGACAGACAGGTAGGTGAGAGACAGACAGGTGACAGCTGTCTCGTGTCCTGCAGCCCAGAGGACATGTTACCTGTCTGTCTGCTGAACCTGGCGACAGAGTTGAAGTAACTAACAGTCGTACTCGAGTAAAGTGTCCGAAGTTAAATGTAATCAGTTACTTTCATCAGCTGTTCGTGAACGTTCTCATGTTCTGCTGGTAAAATGTTTATTTGTACATAAATGTAGTAAAAGTATGAAGTTCTACAGGTAAACTACGAGTCTCAACACTGTACCTGAGTAAATGTACACAGTTATATATATGATAATGTGATGATCAGACTGAGTTCTGGTACCTGAACTGGGTCGGCTGTCGGTCTCCAGCGGCTCGTGCGACGCCTCGGTGTCCAGCCGCAGGTCGCTGATCTGTCTGTCCAGCTCCTGCAGCTGACTGATGAGTCCAGCGTCCCTCCTCCTCAGGCAGTTCTGAGCAAACACACAAGAACACTACGTCACACACCAGGCTTCATCCCAGCAGGACCAACAGAACCAGTCGTGACCCAGATGGGACCAGCATGGGACCAGCAGAGACCAGCTGAGACCAGCTGAGACCAGCAGAGACCAGCAGAGACCAGCAGAGACCAGCTGAGACCAGCAGAGACCAGCAGAGACCAGCTGAGACCAGCAGAGACCAGCTGAGACCAGGACAAACTGGTCTGACATTGGTGCTGTCTTCACTGTGGAGCTGCTGAGCTGAAGTTGGAGTCTCAGAACTGATAATCCGCCCCGGAGTCGTGTCCTCGCTGCTAACAGACGGGCTAACAGACGGGCTAACAGACGGGCTAACATCCGTCCGTTATCTTTGTTCTGAGCCCAGAGCTGATGATGCAATCTGACAGCAGAGGTCAGAGGTCACGTGACCCACAGGACACACTACTCATTTCATCTGAATGAGTTTGTCTACAACAGGAGTCGTCTCATGACACGTAACGATGTGAGCAGGTCTGTAATTCATTTACTTTCAGAGACACAACACTTCTTCCAGGAGCAGCTCCTGATGACAGCGGAGAGGAAAAACTGCCTTTAACAGACAGAAACCTCGAGCAGAGTCACATTTAAGTATCAAAACTAAAAGCTGTGGTTATAAACTCGACAGGAAGGCAGAAACAGAATTACGTTCTTATCTTCTGAAATAAATATTTATGAAACGGCTCTGATGGAGCTCAGGATTCATCAGGAGGACAGCTGCTTTACTCCCGCAGGCCACAGCTGGGCCGCCATGACGGTTAACTCACTTTAAAACAGTTACAGGAATGTTTGTGTTATTTATGTTTTATGAGGTAAAAATAAGTAGAATCCCTGATTATTCTTATTGTGTCTTATATGTGGGTCCAAGCACCATTTTGCATCCTAACAATACCCTGATCCAAACTGTGTGAAGAACCCAGAACATTAGAGAACATCAGATTTAAATAATCAGTGAAGTAAAGCTGCTGGGCCTTGTCCTCATTCTCGATCAATCCACTACTAACCAGACTCAGTGGATTGTCTGTGGGGTCCGAGGACAGAACATTAGAGAGACATCAGTGTTTTTCTACACTGAAGCTCAAATAACTTTATTGTTCCAGCGTTAAAGTACAAAGACACGAGTCCAGAGTGGAACAGAAGAAACCAGCGGACTGCTCCTTTAAATGTTCTGCAGGGAGAACAAACTGGAGCCTGGATGATTCGCTGACACACTGCTGCTTATTTCAGGACATCACACACACACACACACACACACACACACACACACACACACACACACACACACACACACACCCTCTGTTGGGATGGAAAACATGCGGGTTATGCAGCGCTGCTCTCAGGTCATGTGCTGCATTCCTGCGACTGAGCTGCAGAAACAAACTGAAATGCCTGATCACTGACCAGAGACAGAACCAGAACCAGAATCTGGACCTGGACCAGAACCAGGACCAGATACAGACAGACCAGAACCAGAACCACTCACAGATGGACTGGAACAAAAAAGAGAACTTGCTGCTGAGACAAACCTTGTGTAGCTGCAGTAAACTTCATCAGAACCTCGTCAGATGGTCAGACTGTGTGTGTGTGTGTGTGTGTGTGTGTGTGTGTGTGTGTGTGTGTGTGTGTAGCAGCTGTTCTCTGGAATGAGCCGCATGTTCAAACACACTCCGACGCTCCTCCAGCTGTTTGTCCCGTCAATCAACCAGCCGACGACCGAGCCCCCCCCCGCAGGAAGTGATGTCACCACACACTTCCTGTCTCCACCTTGTGTTTGTTTATTCAGCCCGACCTCTGACCTCTGACCTCTGACCTCTGACCTCCCAGTCTGAGGCCTTATCAGCTGATATTCTGAGAACAAATGCTAAAACAGGCGAGCCGGGCCTGTAGGTGGCGAGCCAGTCGACATGAGGAGAACATTCTGAGCATGCTCCGTGACCTTTCCCCTCCGGAGCTGCACTGTAAAACCAACCAAAACCAGCAGGACGTCCGGGTTTATAAGAACCGTGTCAGTCAGAACCGCTTCAACATGTCTGACACAGATATCAAGGATCATTTCTGAGTCTTTAGCTGCTGAACGCTGCACCATGTTCAGCAGGCATGTCCAGTTCTGTCTCTGTCCTGGTTCTGTCTCTGTCCTGGTTCTGTCTCTGTCCTGGTTCTGTCCCTGTCCTGGTCCTGTCTCTGTCCTGGTTCTGTCTCTGTCCTGGTTCTGTCTCTGTCCAGTTCTGTCTCTGTCCTGGTTCTGTCTCTGTCCTGGTTCTGTCTCTGTCCTGGTTCTGTCTCTGTCCTGGTCCTGTCTCTGTCCTGGTCCTGTCTCTGTCTCTGTCCTGGTTCTGTCTCTGTCCTGGTTCTGTCTCTGTCCTGGTCCTGTCTCTGTCCTGGTTCTGTCTCTGTCCTGGTTCTGTCTCTGTCCTGGTCCTGTCTCTGTCCTGGTTCTGTCCTGGTTCTGTCCCTGTCCTGGTCCTGGTTCTGTCTCTGTCCTGGTCCTGTCTCTGTCCTGGTTCTGTCTCTGTCCTGGTTCTGTCTCTGTCCTGGTCCTGTCTCTGTCCTGGTTCTGTCCTGGTTCTGTCTCTGTCCTGGTTCTGTCTCTGTCCTGGTTCTGTCCCTGTCCTGTCCTGGTTCTGTCTCTGTCCTGGTCTGCAGTCTCAGGTCTTATTAAAGTGTGTCAGACAGTGTGAGCGCTGAGCCTGTTTGTGTCTCAGCTGCTTCAGCACAGCTGAAAGTGGATCTGCAGAGTTTCCAGCCGCTCGCAGGAATCTCATTTGTTCCTGCTGGGGGGGGGGAACTAATGTGATCCAGATTTAAGCTGAGAGCTGCAGCTGCAGAACGGACCACATCCAAAAAACACAACACACAGAACCGATCCCCGCTGAGAACACATGAAGAAGAAGAGTCAGAGGGAACAGACGAGATCAGGTTTCTGTCTGTAGAACCACTCAGTCCTGCAAACACACAACAGCTGCTGGGAGGCTCGCGTCAACAGAGAGAACCTGGAAATAACTCGACGAGTTCCTTCAGAGAACTCAAACCAACACAGAGAACATGGAGGTAACACAGAGAGCGTCATCAGGTTCCTTCAGAGAACTCAAACCAACACAGAGAACATGGAGGTAACACAGAGCGTCATCAGGTTCCTTTAGAGAACTCAAACCAACACAGAGAACACGAAGGTAACACAGAGAGCGTCATCAGGTTCCTTCAGAGAACTCAAACCAACACAGAGAACATGGAGGTAACACAGAGAGCGTCATCAGGTTCCTTCAGAGAACTCAAACCAACACAGAGAACATGGAGGTAACACAGAGAGCGTCATCAGGTTCCTTCAGAGAACTCAAACCAACACAGAGAACATGGAGGTAACACAGAGAGCGTCATCAGGTTCCTTCAGAGAACTCAAACCAACACAGAGAACATGGAGGTAACACAGAGAGCGTCATCAGGTTCCTTCAGAGAACTCAAACCAACACAGAGAACATGGAGGTAACACAGAGAGCCTCATCAGGTTCCTTTAGAGAACTCAAACCAACACAGAGAACATGGAGGTAACACAGAGAGCGTCATCAGGTTCCTTTAGAGAACTCAAACCACAACACAGAGAACATGGAGGTAACACAGAGAGCGTCATCAGGTTCCTTTAGAGAACTCAAACCAACACAGAGAACATGGAGGTAACACAGAGAGCCTCATCAGGTTCCTTCAGAGAACTCAAACCAACACAGAGAACATGGAGGTAACACAGAGAGCATCATCAGGTTCCTTCAGAGAACTCAAACCAACACAGAGAACATGGAGGTAACACAGAGAGCCTCATCAGGTTCCTTTAGAGAACTCAAACCAACACAGAGAACATGGAGGTAACACAGAGAGCCTCATCAGGTTCCTTTAGAGAACTCAAACCAACACAGAGAACATGGAGGTAACACAGAGAGCGTCATCAGGTTCCTTTAGAGAACTCAAACCAACACAGAGAACATGGAGGTAACACAGAGAGCCTCATCAGGTTCCTTCAGAGAACTCAAACCAACACAGAGAACATGGAGGTAACACAGAGAGCCTCATCAGGTTCCTTCAGAGAACTCAAACCAACACAGAGAACATGGAGGTAACACAGAGAGCCTCATCAGGTTCCTTCAGAGAACTCAAACCAACACAGAGAACATGGAGGTAACACAGAGAGCCTCATCAGGTTCCTTTAGAGAACTCAAACCAACACAGAGAACATGGAGGTAACACAGAGAGCGTCATCAGGTTCCTCAGAGAACTCAAACCAACACAGAGAACATGGAGGTAACACAGAGAGCCTCATCAGGTTCCTTCAGAGAACTCAAACCAACACAGAGAACATGGAGGTAACACAGAGAGCATCATCAGGTTCCTCAGAGAACTCAAACCAACACAGAGAACATGGAGGTAACACAGAGAGCGTCATCAGGTTCCTTCAGAGAACTCAAACCAACACAGAGAACATGGAGGTAACACAGAGAGCGTCATCAGGTTCCTTTAGAGAACTCAAACCAACACAGAGAACATGGAGGTAACACAGAGAGCGTCATCAGGTTCCTTCAGAGAACTCAAACCAACACAGAGAACATGGAGGTAACACAGAGAGCGTCATCAGGTTCCTTTAGAGAACTCAAACCAACACAGAGAACATGGAGGTAACACAGAGAGCATCATCAGGTTCCTCAGAGAACTCAAACCAACACAGAGAACATGGAGGTAACACAGAGAGCCTCATCAGGTTCCTTCAGAGAACTCAAACCAACACAGAGAACATGGAGGTAACACAGAGAGCATCATCAGGTTCCTTTAGAGAACTCAAACCAACACAGAGAACATGGAGGTAACACAGAGAGCGTCATCAGGTTCCTTTAGAGAACTCAAACCAACACAGAGAACATGGAGGTAACACAGAGAGCCTCATCAGGTTCCTTTAGAGAACTCAAACCAACACAGAGAACATGGAGGTAACACAGAGAGCCTCATCAGGTTCCTTCAGAGAACTCAAACCAACACAGAGAACATGGAGGTAACACAGAGAGCATCATCAGGTTCCTTTAGAGAACTCAAACCAACACAGAGAACATGGAGGTAACAGAGAGCCTCATCAGGTTCCTTCAGAGAACTCAAACCAACACAGAGAACATGGAGGTAACACAGAGAGCGTCATCAGGTTCCTTCAGAGAACTCAAACCAACACAGAGAACATGGAGGTAACACAGAGAGCGTCATCAGGTTCCTTCAGAGAACTCAAACCAACACAGAGAACATGGAGGTAACACAGAGAGCGTCATCAGGTTCCTTCAGAGAACTCAAACCAACACAGAGAACATGGAGGTAACACAGAGAGCATCATCAGGTTCCTTTAGAGAACTCAAACCAACACAGAGAACATGGAGGTAACACAGAGAGCGTCATCAGGTTCCTTCAGAGAACTCAAACCAACACAGAGAACATGGAGGTAACACAGAGAGCCTCATCAGGTTCCTTCAGAGAACTCAAACCAACACAGAGAACATGGAGGTAACACAGAGAGCGTCATCAGGTTCCTTCAGAGAACTCAAACCAACACAGAGAACATGGAGGTAACACAGAGAGCGTCATCAGGTTCCTTCAGAGAACTCAAACCAACACAGAGAACATGGAGGTAACACAGAGAGCGTCATCAGGTTCCTTCAGAGAACTCAAACCAACACAGAGAACATGGAGGTAACAGAGAGCATCATCAGGTTCCTTTAGAGAACTCAAACCAACACAGAGAACATGGAGGTAACACAGAGAGCCTCATCAGGTTCCTCAGGGAACTCAAACCAACACAGAGAACATGGAGGTAACACAGAGAGCGTCATCAGGTTCCTTCAGAGAACTCAAACCAACACAGAGAACATGGAGGTAACACAGAGAGCATCATCAGGTTCCTTCAGAGAACTCAAACCAACACAGAGAACATGGAGGTAACACAGAGAGCATCATCAGGTTCCTTTAGAGAACTCAAACCAACACAGAGAACATGGAGGTAACACAGAGAGCCTCATCAGGTTCCTTCAGAGAACTCAAACCAACACAGAGAACATGGAGGTAACACAGAGAGCATCATCAGGTTCCTTTAGAGAACTCAAACCAACACAGAGAACATGGAGGTAACACAGAGAGCGTCATCAGGTTCCTCAGGGAACTCAAACCAACACAGAGAACATGGAGGTAACACAGAGAGCGTCATCAGGTTCCTTCAGAGAACTCAAACCAACACAGAGAACATGGAGGTAACACAGAGAGCGTCATCAGGTTCCTCAGGGAACTCAAACCAACACAGAGAACATGGAGGTAACACAGAGAGCGTCATCAGGTTCCTTTAGAGAACTCAAACCAACACAGAGAACATGGAGGTAACACAGAGAACATCATCAGGTTCCTTCAGAGAACTCAAACCAACACAGAGAACATGGAGGTAACACAGAGAGCGTCATCAGGTTCCCTTAGAGAACTCAAACCAACACAGAGAACATGGAGGTAACACAGAGAGCGTCATCAGGTTCCTTCAGAGAACTCAAACCAACACAGAGAACATGGAGGTAACACAGAGAGCGTCATCAGGTTCCTTCAGAGAACTCAAACCAACACAGAGAACATGGAGGTAACACAGAGAGCCTCATCAGGTTCCTCAGGGAACGTTTTAATGTACATTCATGTTAGAAATAAAAACAGAGACTCACGTCAACACAGAGAACCTAAACTCAAATATAACTCAACGAGTTCCTTCAGGTTCTTTTACAGAACACTGCAAAATTCATTAATGTTTAAAATAAAGACTGAAAACATCTCAAGAGACTTTTCATTTTTCCAGGAACATGAAATCAATCTCCTGGAAAACTCTGATATATCAAGGCCTTGAAAAGCTTTCCAGGACATCAGGCCTCCAGACTGAAGCTCACAAGAACACAGAGAGAACAGTTCTCTGTCACGTTCTCATAGCCGGGTTCTGAAACAAACATCAGGTTCTCTGAGAGAAATCTGAAATCTGTTTTTAAAAATCAGACTAACTTGTTCCTGACGTTCTGAATCGGTTCCACATTCAGCCGAGCTTCATTACAAACTGCTGCTTCACTCCAACCAGAAGATTCCAGTGTGTGTGTGTGTGTGCGTGTGTGTGTGTGTGTGTGTGTGTGTGTGTGTGTGTGTGTGTGTGTGTGTGTGTGTGTGTGTGTGTGTTGATGATCTCTGACTGCTTCATGCCTCTTTAATTGAAAACACACACACACACATACACAAACACACACTAGGCCTGGAGTCATTGAATCTCCCAGCATCCTCTCTGAGCCGCGGGGGGGCAGAGGATCAGACCCCCCCCCCCCACACACACACACACACTGTGATGACATCATAGTGTTTCTGAACATCAGGATGTTAATAAACTTCATTAACGAGACAAATTAAGTTTAATAAAGTTCCACATGAAGAACAGAGTGAAGAACCTTCATCAGGAACAAACATGTTGTGTTTTTGTCTGTCAGAACCATCAGAACCATCAGAACCATCAGATGGGTTTGATCGTAACATTTTATAGGACAGCTGTGTTTCTGTGTCTCGTCAGATGATAAACATCTTTTTTTTAAGTATTTTTTGGCCTTTATATGGCTTCATTGACAGGAGAGCTGAAGGTACGACAGGAAACGGGATGAGAGAGAGAGGGAGAGAGGTGATCCGACGCTCAGTAAAGGCTCCCGGGAGTCGGACCCGGGTCCGCTGCAGCGAGGACTCAGCCTCTGTACAGGGACGCTGCTCCACCAGCTGAGCTAAACGTCACCCGATGATAAACATCTTTAAACGTACTAAAGGAGTTCCTCAGGGGTCGACTCTCGCTCCGTTACTTTTCTTTATTTATGATCCAGATCTGAGTTTTCTTCGTCTTCACAGTCAGAACTTATTTCTCTGATAGACGATCTGATGACGAAGACGTTTAGGTTTCAAGATCAAAGCCTGATGAGTTCCTCCTCCGCAGGACGGCTGACTCAAAGGTTCAGAATGACGTCAGTCAGAGAAGCTCAGTCCAGATAACTCATCAGATCTTTACAATCATTTACAGTAAAAACATCAAATGTCCTGAAGACTCTGAAGACTTTTAATAAAAATGTTTCTCTGTGAACTTTCTCTGTAAAAAAGTTTATTTTCTATCGTCATGTTCTCAGAAGACAGTCTCGAACATCAGGTTCTGTCACATCAGGTTCTCTAACAAGCATCATGTTGGTGAAATCAGAACCTTTGAATGCTGATCGTTCCACCACAGATTCATTGATCTGCACATTAATTAGTGTAATAATGTTTGTCACGTCACTGATCAATCAGAACTGATCTGGAGGGATTTAACTGGTCCCCTGGTCCAGAGGACGGAGCCTGTCGGTGTACAGAACTAAGTCCAGAACCTTTCATCACTTCATGTGTTTATATTTTACAGCTGACGGTGACTGTGATCAATAATCAACTAAAAAACAACTTCAAATCAAACTGGATCAATAATCGACTGATGGAATGTTAAAACTGTTCTGATCACGTGACTCACGTGTTCGGTTCGGACTGTTGGGTCCAACAGGACGCGTGATGAGTCAGTAACTTATGATGACAGCTGATCGGTCACGTGTCTCATCTCATCTTGATTCTATAAGAGCCTCTGACCCCGCCCCCACCTCTGACCCCGCCCTCACCTCTGACCCCGCCCTCACCTCTGACCCCGCCCACACATCTGACCCCGCCCACACATCTGACCCCGCCCACACATCTGACCCCGCCCCCACCTCTGACCCCGCCCCCACCTCTGACCCCGCCCTCACCTCTGACCGCTGACCTCAGCAGCACACCTGAGTCGTGCCGTCCAGACTGAGGTCAGAGGTCAGACAGACAGACAGACAGACAGACAGACAGACAGGTCGGTCAGACAGACAGGTCAGGACCTACCAGCTGTTTCCGGAGCAGCAGGATGTTCTCCTCCAGCAGCTTCTCCTCTGAGTTCAGCTGAGCCTCCCTCCGCCGCTCCTCCTCCTCCTCCTCCTCCTCCTCCTCCTCCTCTCGGAACTCCAGAGCGGACCGGACCAGCACCTCCTGCCGCTGCCGGAGGAACTCCAGCTCCCCGAGCCCGGACACGGCGGCCTCGAGCCGCTCCCGAACCGAGCGCAGCTCCGCGTCCGAGGCGGCTCTGTCCCGCCTGGAGGCGGACAGCAGCATGTCCCGGGTCAGACGGTCCAGTGTGAGTCAGGGTGTGTGCGGGATCATCAGGGTCTGTGCGGGATCATCAGGGTCTGTGCGGGATCATCAGGGTCTGTGCGGGATCATCAGGGTGTGTGCGGGATCATCAGGGTCTGTGCGGGATCATCAGGGTCTGTGCGGGATCACCAGGGTCCGGAGAGTGTGCGGGGTGTGAACGGCATGGTGCGGGGCGGAGCGGCGGGTCACTGTGAGGACGCTGTGCCGCAGACAAAGGCAGCAGGTCGGATCAGAACCACCCGGAGACACTCACCTGGTCCAGTCACCGGTCTAAACAGACCCGGGAGACTGAACCCGGGTTCACAAGCCGCGTTAAACGGACCCGGACTGAGTCCGAACTCGGTCCTCAGACTGTCTCCTCTGCAGCTCCAGAATCAACCGGTGGTCTGACGGTCCTGCTGCGGACGAACAGCTCAATTAATCCAGTAAAGAGCTCCGGGTCCAGTCAGGTTCCGGTCCGGGTAACTCCCAGCATGCCGCCGGGCAGCAGCGGTGAGAGGGTCCGGCAGAGAGACGCGTATCGCGGCCTGAGCTCCGTCCTGCTGCCGCTCCTCCTGAAGCTCCGTCCGGACTGACCGCAGCTCCACAGCGAGTCCAGGAGGCCCCGCCCCCTGCACGCTGACAGACACCGCGGTGTGACGTCAGCAACAATGACGACACGACGTTCCTGTATGTGCCTTCAAAATAAAATGTGAGAACAAGGTCTTTATTTCTGTGAAACTTCACCAGGAGCTCCACCTCCACCTGAACCAGACTGAGGTCCTATCAGCCAGTGATCGATATTGATCGAGGGGATCGATCTGTGTCATCAATACTTTAATGTTTGGGATATTTCCAGGTGATAACTTGAGTTTATGTTATTTGATTAAGGACTGATTAAAGGCTGAGAGGAGGGAAAGTTCCACCTCTGGATGTTCCAGGGGAACCTGAAGCAGCACATGTTGTTTACGACTTGTCAGATAAAGTTCAGATTTCTCAGTGAGTCAAAAATATATTTTAAAAATCATCTTTGATTTTGATTCATTTTTGTAAGAAGCAGCTGAAAGTTTGTATTTTAATGAGGTTTCTGCGTCTCTTCCTGTGAACACGAGGAACATTAATAATCAGACGTGTCTTCAGGTTCTCTGATAGTCGCTGCCGCGGAGGATTTTATCACAAAGTGTTTTTATTGTTTGATTAAAACTAACATGAGCTCTGTGACGTCAGACAGACTCTCAGTTCATCTGGATTTTACTTTGATTTGTAATAATAAACAAAGATTATTTTGGAGGGAACATTCGCACCACTTCCTGTCTGATTGTGTTCATTTGTGTGAACTTGATGCTCCGCCCCTCAGACTCTCCGCCTCTCTCAGGCTTCCGTCAGGTCCTAACGCCTGCCCCTCAGCTCACAGCTACTATAATCATCCACACAGACACATTAATCATATTTTATTAATAAATAACTGATATGTGTCATCAAAGGACACTTTGAAGTGTATGCTATGAGTCCATTTATCCATATAAAATACACTGTTAAATATGTTTACACAGTTTTTACACGAGTCTGTTTAATTAAATCACTTTTAGATCAAAATAAAGTTCAGTTCATCTTTTACATTAAAAACTCAAAATAATGTGAAACTAGTCATTTTAAATGTTTTATAAAAGAAAACATTTTAAATCTCTCATTTCTCATTTATAAACATCTGATAATCTGGTTGGAGCTGCAGTTTCTGTTGTTTTTAATTAATATGCTACTGAACATACTGATTTTTATTATCAACATTATATTAATTAATATCAAAAACATGTTTTGTTTTTGTATAAAGCAGATTTGTTCACAATAAATGACAAAAAAAACACAATGAATAAAAATCCTTTGTGTCTTTCAGACGTGTTTACAGCAGATTTACATTACTTTGAATAATCTTTATTGTTCTGTCTGATGAACAGTGTACGTTCATGTGTGTGTGTGTCTTTGTGTGTTTTTGGGTCACTCAGATTAAGCTCTGTAATGACTCTGTGTTAAGAGTTAATGAGGTCTGTGCTTCATTTGTATGTTAATGAGGGGGCGGGGCTAAACGGCACAGCGCCCCCTGCTGCTGCTGCAGGAAATCTTTAATGTTATATTTCATTTTAATGAGAGAAATGAACAACATGAAAGTGTCTTCACTTCACAACTTTTAACTGTGGTTGATCCTTTCCTTTAAAAAGATGTAAACGTGTGTTTGAGTATCATGAAGACTCAAATAAAATGCTGTATTATTAATATTAACTATAGAATCAGCCTCTGATCACAGTGTGAGTCATGTGTATTGATCTGTACAGTGTGCAGACAAACTGAGACACTGGACACAAGATGGCAGCTTCACCGTCTGTTACTGGACCATGAGGAAGGATTTTTCTCTTCAAATCAGAATTTGTGACTTTGGATAAGTTTTCTGTCTCATAAATAACGATGAGTCGTTTGTTCCCAACATGTCTGCATCATATTTCAAACATTATGGTTCAGCTTGCTGCTCGTTTCTAATCCTCCTGTTAATAATCGGTTTCATTAATCTGAGGACAAAACGTCCTGTTTGAAAGTTAATCAGCTTGTCACCTGGCGACCAATCAGACGTGCCAACGGGATCAAAGACGTCGCTGAGCTCGAAACCAAACAGCAAACAGGAAACACAAGAGACCAGAAGCTTTCAAGGAGCACAGCCACATATTAATCAACTGATCAGTTTCTGTATCCGATCACAGTGAGGTGATGTGTCGTCATGGAAACAGAGGTTATAGTTTGTTACTGTTACCTGGTAACAGAAGAAGACAGATGTTTTCTCACCTGACGGCAGCGTTAATGAGCTGCTGTTCTGTCAGCTGTCAGTCAGAGTCCATGGTCTTCATCCTGTCATGTCACAGGGTCAAACAGAGGAGAATAATTCTGATAATCTGATATTCACTTTGTTCTGATCCACTCTGAAGTATCAGGGAACACCAGATTTAAGAAGTTCTCATAAAACATCAGGACTGTAATAACTGACAGGACGCTGACTGGAGGTGCAAACTGGACTCACTGGACTCTAACTGGACTCTAACTGGACTCACTGGACTCTAACTGGACTCTAACTGGACTCATTGGACTCTAACTGGACTCTAACTGGACTCTAACTGGACTCACTGGACTCTAACTGGACTCACTGGACTCTAACTGGACTCTAACTGGACTCACTGGACTCTAACTGGACTCACTGGACTCTAACTGGACTCACTGGACTCTAACTGGACTCTAACTGGACTCACTGGACTCTAACTGGACTCACTGGACTCTAACTGGACTCACAGTAACACTCTTAGGAAGTTTTGACAATCATCTGTTGAACTGATAATCTAAATGACATCCATGTAGCTGACTAGAGTTAACTTACTGAAATGATTTAATGATGAACACACACACACACACACACACACACACACACACACACACACACACAGTGAGTTGTACCCTTTAATAAACTCTCCACACTAATAACTTAATAACTGATGTTTCCACTGAGCTCATTTCTGACGTCTGTGTGTGTGTGTGTGTGTGTGTGTAGTTTATCATAAAATGTCCTGACCGTTAAATAGGAATTTAACCTGATGATGCCCTGATGACATTTTTCAATATAAGATGATAAACCTAGATATATTCATCAGAACTGCAGATCAATAAATCTGTCTGAATATTGAATAGGTGGAGTGACTCTGGTTTGCTGGTGTTTGAGTCCCTCTGTTGGACCTGCAGCAGCTTCACTCGTCTGATCTGAGCAAACGTTCATCCTGCAGCAGCTTCACTCGTCTGATCTGAGCAAACGTTCATCCTGCAGCAGCTTCACTCCTCTGATCTGAGCAAACGTTCATCCTGCAGCAGCTTCACTCCTCTCATCTGAGCAAACGTTCATCCTGCAGCAGCTTCACTCCTCTGATCTGAGCAAACGTTCATCCTGCAGCAGCTTCACTCGTCTGATCTGAGCAAACGTTCATCCTGCAGCAGCTTCACTCCTCTCATCTGAGCAAACGTTCATCCTGCAGCAGCTTCATTCGTCTGAGCTGAGCAAACGTTCATCCTGCAGCAGCTTCACTCGTCTGAGCTGAGCAAACGTTCATCCTGCAGCAGCTTCACTCCTCTGATCTGAGCAAACGTTCATCCTGCAGCAGCTTCATTCGTCTGAGCTGAGCAAACGTTCATCCTGCAGCAGCTTCACTCCTCTGATCTGAGCAAACGTTCATCCTGCAGCAGCTTCACTCGTCTGATCTGAGCAAACGTTCATCCTGCAGCAGCTTCACTCCTCTGATCTGAGCAAACGTTCATCCTGCAGCAGCTTCACTCGTCCGATCTGAGCAAACATTCATCTTGCAGCCTCTGATGGACTTTTGTTGTTGTTGTTGTTGTTAGTTTTCTCCATCAGCTGCTTATAGATTCTCAGCAGCTTCTGAACAGTGAACGAAAACTCAAAGACAGAAACAGAGACAAAGTCTTCCAGCAGCCTGCCTGTGTGGGGAAGCCCTGACGAGTCGATTACCGAGTGCAGTAGATTTCTGCAGCTCAAGGATGAAAATGTCTGATTATTACTCCATTACTTCCGTTCTTTTCCCTGTCAGCTCTCGATAATAAGAACTGAGCGTTCCATGGAGTAATAATCATACATACAAATCAATCTGTCACTGAGCTGCAGGTTTGTGTTTAAGGACTTGTTGCTATGACAACTGTTTCATATGGATTCAAACTGGTGTTAAATCATCATTAAAATCTAATAACTGACAGAAAGAGCCGGAGGTCCAGATGTGAACAGCTGCATGAGCGTGTTGATGCTGGAGGACAGAAATAAAGAGAGAAGACAACAGAGTCATAAAGTATTAAAGACGCTTTTCAAACAAAGAGCTTCATGCTCCTGTTTTTATTCATAGATCTTTAATGCACACAAACCACAGGAGAGTCCAGCATGTGAACCAGACCAGGACCACATGTGAACCAGACCAGGACCACATGTGAACCAGACCAGGACCACATGTGAACCAGACCAGGACCACATGTCACATGCCTGATTTCTGTTTGCTCATTAAAGGGACAGTTCACAGTAAACTCAGTCATCATCTCCTCCCTCCTTGCTGTTGAAAGTCAGGTGAAGTGAACCCAATTCTCCAGAAGCCCAGAGATCACAAACTGATCTGAAAAGAGGTTATTTACACCTCGAGGGTCAAATCGCAAACCTGAAGGTGCTTCTGCAGGCTGTGATCACAGCAGACGAGCTGTACGGAGACATCTGATGTTTAAATCAAGTCTCCAGCTGCTTCAGCTGTTCAGCAGAACGCTGCAACTCTGTTTTACTGTGAAGCTCCAGAACTGTTCTGAGGACGACGACACTTGTTTATATTAATAATGAGCTGATAAATAAATGATCAATAATAAACCGGTGAGGCTGATGATGAAGAGCAGCAGTGTGTGTGTGTGTGTGTGTGTCCTCAGGCTGAGATCAGCTGATCGTCTGGAGCTTCGTTAAATCTGATCAGAAGTTAAACCTCCGTCTGGGAATATTGATCATCAGAGATACTCACAGAGAGACGATCAATACACAGACACACAGACAGACAGACAGACAGGTCCGTCAGTTTCTGCTGATGAGAGCCTGCTGGACTCAAACTGTGTGTGTGTGTGTGTGTGTGTGTGTGTTCAGTGTCAGTCTCACCGTCTCTCCTGCTGCTTCACTAATCCCACTTCCTGCTTATCAGCCTCTTATCTACACACACTCACTGTGTGTGTGTTTCTGCTTCACTAACATTTTTCCAACGTGTGTGTGTGTGTGTGTGTGTGTGTGTGTGTGTGTGTGCTGATATCAGCTCCCTCTGTATTGTTATCTGTGTGTGTGTCTGTGTGTGTAATGTTCTCATAGTTCTGACTTGCAGGCTCTCAGGACAAAGACAGAAAGAACAAAAAGCATCAGTCGTGGAATGTAACTGAGTACATTTACTTAACTACACTTTCGAGGCACTGAAGTCGTTTTGTCTTCTGACAGAACAAAAGAAGAATCATCATCTTCCCTTTGATTCTGCTGCAGCAGTCAGAGTGACGCCTCTGCAGACGAGTAAAACATGAAGACTGACTCTGATCAATAATCAGCAGCATCACTCACACAGAGCCACATCAGGGAAAACACAACAACTTTATTAAATTCATTGATTCAAACTACAGACTCTGGTGTTAAATATGAAACAGTCTGATGACAAAAAGTCAGCAACACGTCTGAGGAAGAGGATGATGAAGAAGTATGACATCATCAGACCTCCTCTGACATCATCGTCCTGTTGGAATCATTTAAACATAAAAAGGAGGAAGATGACGGACAAGTCGCTTCAGTTTCTCTCTAGAAAACATCGTTGGTGGACGAGTCTGTGCCTGCTGCTGACACCTCCTCCATCACCTCCTCCTCCTCCATCACCTCCTCCATCATCCTCCTCCTGCTCCTCCTCCTCCTCCTCCTCCTCCTCCGGTCTGATGGAGGGCAGATGAACGTCCATCCTCCTGCTTTCTGCTGCAGAAACAAAGACAACTCATGAGTTCCACACTGAGGACTGTAAACATACTGACACATTTTAATGAAGTTAGTCAGTGAATGTTTCTGTCTGTGGGGCGAAGGACAAATCAATAATCAATGATCAATAATCACACAGTAAACTGAACACGTTTCTGCCTGTAAATAAAAATATAATGTCTTCTCACTGTCTCCATGGCAACACACTAACAACACATCCCTCAGTTATCTGGTTGTCACGGTTACCGAGCTCCCTCTAATTACAGACAAACTGACAGACCTTGAACTCA
>CM077801.1:28389932-28454932 GCA_039737535.1 Lagodon rhomboides
GCTGGGATTTGTAGTCCGGTGAGGTTTTGTGAGGTCTCTAACCTCCCCCACACTCACCTCCTCCTCCTCCTCCGGATCCCTCCCCCAGGAGCCCTGAGGACACACCGCAGGTCAGAGGTCACCATCAGGTGTGTGTGTGTGTGTGTGTGTGTGTGTGTGTGTGTGTACCTCTGGCTGTGGTCTCTCTCCTCTGTGTGTGTGTGTGACTCCCTGCTCCATCTTGGTCAGCAGGGTCTGCAGGAGGTCGTGACCTCTGACCTGTCCTTCACTGGGGGGGTCAAAATCCTGAAGGAGGGACCGGAAGTGACATCACACACAGACAGGAAGTTGTACAGACAGGAAGTTGTACAGACAGGAAGTTGTACAGACAGGAAGTAGTACTTCCACTATAAGTGCAGCACTGGGTTTGTTCCTCACCATCTCCTGCAGCTCCTGGAGAGAACTGGAGAAACTGCAGACAGGCTCCTCCTCTGACAGACAGACAGAAAAAATAATACATTTTCTTGATGAAGATGAAGATGCTGAAGATGAAGATGAAGATGATGAAGATGATGAAGATGATGAAGATGAAGATGAAGGTACCTGTCATGGCAGCCAGCTGGTTGACGCTGATGAGCAGCTCTCCCTCTGAGATGTGTTTGAACGCTCCTTCAGTCCCTGCTGTCACCACACTGCTGCTGCTGGAGGAGGTGGAGCTGCTGGAGGAGCTGGAGGAGGAGGAGCCGGAGGGGGACGCTGGACCAGGAGGAGGAGGAGGAGACGGTGAGGGAGCAGGAGGAGGCAGAGGGGAGGAGAGAGGAGGCTCGTCCTGTGCCACTGACATCACCCTGCAGGAGGAGACACACGTATGATAAATCTTGATTTACTGTCTGTTTGATTACCCATAATGCACTTGTGTACATACAGTGGCTGTGGGTGTGTCTCCAGGTGCTCCTCCGGTCTCTCCTCGTCCAATGGCAGCTCAGCGTCTCCCCAGGTGAGAGGGGGCGGGGCTTGATGGACAGCATGAGGACTTCCTGTAGAGTGGGCGGGCTCTGGGCTGGAGGTGGGCGTGGCCACATGCTCTGAGGTCACAGTGAGACGGAGCATATAGTTACAGTGTGTTGCTAACCAGGCGAGTGGCTAATGCTACTGATGCTAATGCTACTGATGCTAATGCTACTGATGCTAATGCTACTGCTGTAATAGCTCTGCTGGTTTGTCTAACCGGGCGCTGTGATTGGCTGAAGAGACTCCTCGTTCAGCAGGCTGGTTGGCTCAGAGGGAGGGGGCGTGGTCAGAACCGGGGTCTCTCTGCTGGGTGGGGCCAGACTGGGCGGAGGGGTCGGTACCGGTGTAGGAACCAGTGGCACCAGGTCCTCCTGGAACAGAACCAGCAGCAGGTTCAGACAGACTGCAGGCTGAAGACAGTGAGGGTTTGGTTCTGAGTGTTTGTACCTCCTCAGGGGCTCCTGGACCTGGATCTGGTGGTTCCAGTCCTGGATCTGGTCCTGTCTGTGTGTCTCTGTGTCCCAGCATCAGGGCAATGTGCTCTGTCAGAACTTCGTCCACCAGCTGCCTGATCAGCGCCGAGTCCACCGACATGTTGGAGTCTACAAACAGCTGCAGGCCTCCACCTCCTGCTGCCTCCACTGAACACAACAGGAGGTTACTTCTTCAGTAGGAACCAATGAGCCACAGACAGGAAGTCCGACAGAATAGAGGGACGGACCAACATGTTGTCGAGTCTGAACATGAGATTTGACAATGATAATAAATAAGGAATAACTGCACACAAATGAGTCATCTGCTCACCAACATCTGAGGTGACGCTGCGCTCCTCCGACTCTGACTGGTAGGTGTAGTTGTTCTGGGCGGGGTCAGCGGGAGGAGGGCGGAACATCTCCAAGATCATCCTGGACATCAGCTGCTGCTCCACCCTGAGACACAACAGACAGATCAGAGAAAAGATCCAACACCAGGATCCAGACCGGTAAGGACCAGTTCAGATCAGTAAGGATCAGTAAGGATCAGTAAGGATCAGTCTCTCACCATTCCACCAGCCGGTTCTCCAGGATGTCTCTCTGCTGGTTGAGGCCCAGGTCGGAGGCCTGATCCTGGGCAGGGAGAGCAGGAGGTGCCTGAGGAGGGAAGACCGGACCCTGATAGAGGACTGGAGGAGGAGACGGTCCTCCATCCAACTCGACCACCTCCTCACCCACAACACTCACCTCCTCCTGCTGCAGAAGAAGGACACAAGACAGGAAGTTTGTGTCCGTCTGCAGCTCAGCATGAAAACAGACTCAGACTGAGAGGTGACGGAGAGTCTGAGTTCTGTGGAGCCACAACAGAACCGAGCTGGACCTGGAACACTCCGACACACCTGAAATGTTCCGATCTGTTTTCACAACCTTCTCAGTTTTTCTCACCTGATTTTCAGTTTCAAGACAAATGGCAGGGAAAGTGATGTAATCTGATTACTGAGGTGAAGGTGACAGACTTTGATCAGGTCTGAAATAATCAGTCTGAATGATCAGAATCGATACTGAGGAGAAAGTCTGATCATCTGTAGTTGTTGTTCAGTCTGTGTCCAGCAGGAGGAGCTGTGGGACTGCAGCTGGTTACACTGAGACCAGTTCAGACAACACAGGAGGAGGAGGAGGAGGAGGAGGAGGAGGAGGAGGAGGAGGAAGAGGAGGAGGAGGAGCAACATGAGGAGGAAGACAGGGAAGATGAGGAGGCGGAGGAGGAGGAGGAGAGGAGGAGGAGGAGGAAGAGGAGGAGGAGGAGGAGGAGGAGGAGGAAGATGAGGAGGAGGAAGAAAAGGAGGAGGTTACCTGGATGATGTCAGCCTCAGACAGGAAGTCAGTTCCAGGGAAAACGTTCTCTTCTTCCTCTTCTTCTTCACTCTTCGTCTCAGTGATGTCAACAGGAGGAGGAGGAGCTTCACCTTCATCCTGCTGCTCCTGTCAACACAAACCCACCTGTCAGTGACCTCTGACCTCCTCTGGAGTGTTTTTTAACATAAAACTTTATTTAACAGTTTCAATAAGTAGAAAAAAGTAGAAGAATTCATTAAAATAATAAATATAAATATTAAAACCAATAAATGAGGCTGACCTGTCTCACCTGAGGACTCACATTCACCTGCGACTGCAGCCCACAGGCTCTGTCGTCAACGGCAACCACAGTGGCTGTGGGAGGAGCTGTGGGTGGTGATGTCACTTCCTGTTGAGGCTCTGTGAGACACCTGAGGGATGAGTCCATCCTGGGCCGACCTGGGGGACGGGAGGTTCATTTCTAAATGGTTTATTTTAAATTTGACTGTTTTATTATTTTATTTATTTGTATTTTTCACAGTTTTACTTTTAGTTTTCTATTAAATCAGATAGTTTAGTTATATTATAGTTCTGATTTGTATTAAAGCTGTTTCTAAATAAAAGTCTAATAAAAGACTTTTAATAAATTAAATGTCACCACACAGGGATTTCTGGGTAATGGAGTCCTTATTATTCTTAATAAATAAATAATTAATGTAAATGAATATGAAATGTAGATACATTTTTATTATCATTAATAATAATAATAATAATAATAATAATAATCAGATGTTCACTGGTTGACTGACCCAGCGGTATCGCCATGGGAACAGAGCAGCTGTGTCTGGGGGTCGCTGTGAGGTCAGCAGGGTCACCAGAGGTCAGGTGGGAGGAGCTGGTGATGTGATGACACTGAGGTCGTCCAGGTGACAGACTGAGGGGAGGAGCCAAACTGGTCTGAGTCTTACAGGACTTCACCTTCACACCTGACGGAGCAGAGACAGGAAACAGGAAACAGGAAACAGGAAGTGACTGTTGAGCTGACAGATAACATCCAGGTGCACTGTGTTCAGATTCACGTCACTCTGTGTTTATCAGTTAGTTTTAATAAAACATGAAAATAAATCAATCCATTTTGTACCTCTGACGCTCTCCACCAGTCGGGGGCGGGGCTTCCTGCTGCACGGTGATCCAGGTGAGCTGAAGCGCAAGTACGGACTCTTCTTCAGGGTTCGTCTCAAACCTTCATACGGAGCTCTGCCGTACAGACGAGTCAGGTACGACTCTCCATCCACCTGCTCACCGTCTGTCAGCCCACCTGAGGGCCCGTCAGGCTCCGCCCCCTGCAGCTGGACAGACAGTCAGTGGCATCACGTCAGCAAGTCATCAACACCAAATCAAGTCATGACTGATCAGAGCCACACTGACCTGTCTGCGTCCTGCTGTCTGTCCTCCGCTTCCTGTCTTACTTCCTGTTACTCTGAGCGCGCTCACTGGCCTCTTCCTGTCTGTAGGGGCGGAGCTCCCTGCAGCCCTTCGCTGTGATGTCACTGCAGCGTCTCTGCTGGCTGAGTGTTTGGTCGCAGCGTCCTCTGAGGAGAGCTCAGCCTGAGGAAGAGGAGGATCAGCTGTCCGTCATGATTCTGACAGTTTCAGGTGTGTGACAAAACCTTTTCCAGGATACCTGATGGTTTTTCAAATACTTTCCAGGCCTTTTCCATAAACATACAGTTTCCTCCTGGAATTCCTGGTGTTCCAGGATGCAGCTCACCTGGATGTCTTTGTTTGAGGTGCTGATCCAGGCGTCCACAGTCTTCTTGATCCGGCCCTCCTCAGTCCAGTCTCTACAGAGGACACACACACACACACACACACACACACACACACACACACACACACGACACATCACACTCTGTCTTCTTCTGTGGTGTAATCAGCACATTATATCTCTTTAAGAGACAGACAGACAGACAGACAGACAGACAGACAGACAGACAGAGACAGACAGACAGACAGAGAGACAGACAGACACAGACAGAGATCAGACAGACATGAGACAGACAGACAGAGACAGAGAGACAGACAGACAGACAGACAGACAGACAGACAGAGAGACAGACAGAGAGACAGACAGACAGACAGACAGACAGACAGACAGACAGAGTCTCTTCAGTGTCTCCGTCTGTCAGTCAGACTCTGTCAGTTTGTGGCTGCAGCTCTGATCTGATATGAAACCAAAGCCTGATCAATAACTATGATCGATAGCTGGAGCAGCGTTAGCTACCTGTTAGCAGCCAGAGCCTCCAGCTGGCAGTGCAGGACCTCCCCAGCTTTAACCCTCAGCAAAGCCTCCAGGTTCTCCTCAAGAACCTTCTTCTGTCTCTGAACCTGACGGAGAACCTGACCCGCCTCCTCCACCGTGGACAGAACCACAGGCCTTCTCTGGACCAGTACAGACTGGGTTCTATGGGTCTGGTTTTGTTGGGACCTGGACTGTTGTAACAGGGACCGTTGGGGCCCAGTTTGTTGAGACCTGGACTGGAAGTGGTTTGGTTGAGACTGGATCTGTTGGGACTGGATCTGTTGGGACTGGATCTGTTGGGGCTGGATCTGTTGGGACTGGATCTGTTGGGGCTGGATCTGTTGGGATTGTTGGGACTGAAGCAGGTTCTGCTGTGACTGGTGGTGGTCTGGTCCATGTCTGCAGGTTTTCAGAGAGTCTTCTGGCTGTTGGACGACAGGAAGTCATTTAGACTTGTGATCAACAAACAGAAACAAGGGGCCATGCACAGAGGCTGCGTCCTCGCTGCAGCTTCGACTCCCGGCCCGGGAGCCTCTGCTGCGTGTCACTCGCTCTCTCATCCTGTTTCCTGTCATACCTTCAGCTATCCTGTCAATAAAGCCATATAAAGGCCAAAAAATACAACAGACAAACACCAGGAAGTCCAACAGTTTTCACTTTTTAAAATATGTTTTAATATAATGCAAATATTTGATATCAACAAGCTACAGAATTCTGACACTGTACTGAGCTGCATTCTCTCACCGTCAGCAGCGTCTTCATCTCGGTCTGCAGACGTCCCATCTCCCTCAGCATCTCATTGGCTCTCCTCGCCGCAGCCTGGCTGTCGCTGCCTGAGGCCTGCAGCTGACCTCCTGCAGCTGGCCGGGCAGCCGTGGAAGCACTGGGAGCAGCTCTGTGATACTGGTCCTCTCTGAGCAAAACAAGAAGACAGTATAGTTCAGAGGAGAGTCATGACGTCACGTCTGCAGTCTGACCTGCTGCACAGCTTCAACACAAACACTCAGCCTGACACAGGTGTGCTGACCAATCAGTGAAGCAGCTGACAAACACACTGTGGAGCAATTCAAGCTCCTAAATGAGCGACGAAGATGAATGTTTGACTTTATAGAAAGTAGCTGTTTGATCTAAGATCACACGTGAGGATCCTCGACCTCCTCCGGCTGCAGACCTGTCGTCAGCAGCCGGACTCGTTAAAGGTCGTCATGGAGGACAGAGCAGGTGTGTGTGAAGCCTGCTGCCTTTGTTTCAGGATGCTGATGACAACAGAAGAGCCACAGTGCAGCTGAATGACTCCACACAGAGAAACACAAATACAACAGCTTCGCTCCGGCACAGCGAGCGTGAGAAGCGTCCTCGCTGCGAACAAAGGAACCCTGGGAGTGTGTGTGAGCTGCTAAATGTGGATGTGTGAGGTTTATTATTGGACGTGTGTGTGTGTGTGTGTGTGTGTGTGTGTGTGTGTGTGTGCTCTGTCATTCACACACAGCTGCTGCAGACCGTCTCTGCTGCTGCTGTTGCTAGGCAACACCTCCGTAGTTTCCCATGGTGACAGCGAGCCGAGCTGATGATGGAAAGAGAAGCTTCATTCAGAGAGAGGAGGAGGAGGAGGAGGAGGAGGAGGAGGCTTCTCCTCTCTGTAGATGTGTCACCAATAATTGATGAGTCCGTAGTAACGATGAATATTACTGCAGCGTGTCAGCCTACACTCTCATTTTGTCCTCATGGTTTCCCAGCATCCTCTCTGTTGTCTCTCAGGTAAAATGGAGAATTGAGACAAACACACTCAGCTCAGAGAGCAACGATCAATACCCAATCGATCAGAGACAGACTGACAGATCAGATGTAATGTGGCTCCATGAGAGGATCAATTAGTTCAGTTTACGTCTGCTGAGCGACCTCCACTCGACCAATCAGACAAAGAAACATGTCGGCTCTGTGTGAGGGCTGCAGCGGCCGGGGGAGGAGGAGGGAGGAGGAGGGAGGAGGGAGGGAGGAGGAGGGAGGAGGAGGAGGGAGGAGGAGGAGGAGGAGGGAGGAGGGAGGGAGGAGGGAGGAGGAGGGAGGGAGGAGGGAGGGAGGAGGGAGGAGGAGGAGGAGGAGGAGGAGGAGGAGGGAGGAGGGAGGAGGAGGGAGGAGGAGGAGGAGGGAGGAGGAGGGAGGAGGGAGGAGGAGGAGGAGGAGGGAGGAGGGAGGAGGAGGGAGGAGGAGGAGGAGGAGGAGGAGGGAGGAGGGAGGAGGGAGGGAGGAGGAGGAGGAGGAGGGAGGAGGGAGGAGGGAGGAGGAGGGAGGAGGAGGGAGGAGGGAGGAGGAGGGAGGAGGAGGAGGAGGAGGGAGGAGGAGGGAGGAGGAGGAGGAGGAGGGAGGAGGAGGAGGAGGGAGGAGGAGGAGGAGGAGGAGGAGGAGGAGGGAGGAGGGAGGAGGAGGAGGGAGGAGGAGGAGGAGGAGGAGGAGGGAGGAGGGAGGAGGGAGGAGGAGGAGGGAGTCAACACATCTCCGACTGCTCATTTGTCAGTCAGAAGAAACAGAAACATGGGGGACACAGTGGGGTGATAGTGCTGACATCATCGTCTAAAAATGGAGCCGACGCTGTGAGACGATGAGGGAGGAACACACACACACACACACTCACACACACACACACACACACACACACACACAGCTGACCTTTGACCTCATCAGGTGTCATCTGCAGGTCAGCAGCCTGAGTGATGATGATGATGATGATGAAGATGTCATGCGTCATGTTTCTGTTTTCTTTGTTTCCTCGACATGATCCTGAAAAATCAGCTTCACAACCAGGAGGGCTGGTAACCATGGCAACCGCAGCATCCTGCCCAGCGGGAGGGGAGGAGGGGGGGGGGCAGACTGCAGTGATCAGGCAAACAGAGACAGATAGACACTGAGTCCTTACTGGTCTGTGTCCTCTGAGTCCTTACTGGTCTGTGTCCTCTGCCTCCTTACTGGTCTGTGTCCTCTGAGTCCTTACTGGTCTGTGTCCTCTGTCTCCTTACTGGTCTGTGTCCTCTGAGTCCTTACTGGTCTGTGTCCTCTGCCTCCTTACTGGTCTGTGTCCTCTGCCTCCTTACTGGTCTGTGTCCTCTGAGTCCTTACTGGTCTGTGTCCTCTGCCTCCTTACTGGTCTGTGTCCTCTGCCTCCTTACTGGTCTGTGTCCTCTGAGTCCTTACTGGTCTGTGTCCTCTGAGTCCTTACTGGTCTGTGTCCTCTGCCTCCTTACTGGTCTGTGTCCTCTGCCTCCTTACTGGTCTGTGTCCTCTGCCTCCTTACTGGTCTGTGTCCTCTGAGTCCTTACTGGTCTGTGTCCTCTGCCTCCTTACTGGTCTGTGTCCTCTGCCTCCTTACTGGTCTGTGTCCTCTGCCTCCTTACTGGTCTGTGTCCTCTGAGTCCTTACTGGTCTGTGTCCTCTGCCTCCTTACTGGTCTGTGTCCTCTGCCTCCTTACTGGTCTGTGTCCTCTGCCTCCTTACTGGTCTGTGTCCTCTGCCTCCTTACTGGTCTGTGTCCTCTGCCTCCTTACTGGTCTGTGTCCTCTGAGTCCTTACTGGTCTGTGTCCTCTGCCTCCTTACTGGTCTGTGTCCTCTGCCTCCTTACTGGTCTGTGTCCTCTGCCTCCTTACTGGTCTGTGTCCTCTGCCTCCTTACTGGTCTGTGTCCTCTGAGTCCTTACTGGTCTGTGTCCTCTGCCTCCTTACTGGTCTGTGTCCTCTGCCTCCTTACTGGTCTGTGTCCTCTGCCTCCTTACTGGTCTGTGTCCTCTGAGTCCTTACTGGTCTGTGTCCTCTGTCTCCTTACTGGTCTGTGTCCTCTGCCTCCTTACTGGTCTGTGTCCTCTGCCTCCTTACTGGTCTGTGTCCTCTGCCTCCTTACTGGTCTGTGTCCTCTGCCTCCTTACTGGTCTGTGTCCTCTGCCTCCTTACTGGTCTGTGTCCTCTGCCTCCTTACTGGTCTGTGTCCTCTGCCTCCTTACTGGTCTGTGTCCTCTGCCTCCTTACTGGTCTGTGTCCTCTGCCTCCTTACTGGTCTGTGTCCTCTGAGTCCTTACTGGTCTGTGTCCTCTGCCTCCTTACTGGTCTGTGTCCTCTGCCTCCTTACTGGTCTGTGTCCTCTGCCTCCTTACTGGTCTGTGTCCTCTGCCTCCTTACTGGTCTGTGTCCTCTGCCTCCTTACTGGTCTGTGTCCTCTGCCTCCTTACTGGTCTGTGTCCTCTGCCTCCTTACTGGTCTGTGTCCTCTGCCTCCTTACTGGTCTGTGTCCTCTGAGTCCTTACTGGTCTGTGTCCTCTGCCTCCTTACTGGTCTGTGTCCTCTGCCTCCTTACTGGTCTGTGTCCTCTGCCTCCTTACTGGTCTGTGTCCTCTGAGTCCTTACTGGTCTGTGTCCTCTGCCTCCTTACTGGTCTGTGTCCTCTGCCTCCTTACTGGTCTGTGTCCTCTGCCTCCTTACTGGTCTGTGTCCTCTGTCTCCTTACTGGTCTGTGTCCTCTGCCTCCTTACTGGTCTGTGTCCTCTGCCTCCTTACTGGTCTGTGTCCTCTGAGTCCTTACTGGTCTGTGTCCTCTGCCTCCTTACTGGTCTGTGTCCTCTGCCTCCTTACTGGTCTGTGTCCTCTGCCTCCTTACTGGTCTGTGTCCTCTGAGTCCTTACTGGTCTGTGTCCTCTGCCTCCTTACTGGTCTGTGTCCTCTGCCTCCTTACTGGTCTGTGTCCTCTGCCTCCTTACTGGTCTGTGTCCTCTGCCTCCTTACTGGTCTGTGTCCTCTGCCTCCTTACTGGTCTGTGTCCTCTGCCTCCTTACTGGTCTGTGTCCTCTGCCTCCTTACTGGTCTGTGTCCTCTGCCTCCTTACTGGTCTGTGTCCTCTGCCTCCTTACTGGTCTGTGTCCTCTGACTCCTTACTGGTCTGTGTCCTCTGCCTCCTTACTGGTCTGTGTCCTCTGTCTCCTTACTGGTCTGTGTCCTCTGCCTCCTTACTGGTCTGTGTCCTCTGAGTCCTTACTGGTCTGTGTCCTCTGCCTCCTTACTGGTCTGTGTCCTCTGCCTCCTTACTGGTCTGTGTCCTCTGCCTCCTTACTGGTCTGTGTCCTCTGAGTCCTTACTGGTCTGTGTCCTCTGCCTCCTTACTGGTCTGTGTCCTCTGCCTCCTTACTGGTCTGTGTCCTCTGAGTCCTTACTGGTCTGTGTCCTCTGCCTCCTTACTGGTCTGTGTCCTCTGCCTCCTTACTGGTCTGTGTCCTCTGAGTCCTTACTGGTCTGTGTCCTCTGCCTCCTTACTGGTCTGTGTCCTCTGCCTCCTTACTGGTCTGTGTCCTCTGCCTCCTTACTGGTCTGTGTCCTCTGCCTCCTTACTGGTCTGTGTCCTCTGCCTCCTTACTGGTCTGTGTCCTCTGCGTCCTTACTGGTCTGTGTCCTCTGCCTCCTTACTGGTCTGTGTCCTCTGAGTCCTTACTGGTCTGTGTCCTCTGCCTCCTTACTGGTCTGTGTCCTCTGCCTCCTTACTGGTCTGTGTCCTCTGCCTCCTTACTGGTCTGTGTCCTCTGCCTCCTTACTGGTCTGTGTCCTCTGAGTCCTTACTGGTCTGTGTCCTCTGCCTCCTTACTGGTCTGTGTCCTCTGAGTCCTTACTGGTCTGTGTCCTCTGCCTCCTTACTGGTCTGTGTCCTCTGCCTCCTTACTGGTCTGTGTCCTCTGCCTCCTTACTGGTCTGTGTCCTCTGCCTCCTTACTGGTCTGTGTCCTCTGAGTCCTTACTGGTCTGTGTCCTCTGCCTCCTTACTGGTCTGTGTCCTCTGCCTCCTTACTGGTCTGTGTCCTCTGCCTCCTTACTGGTCTGTGTCCTCTGCCTCCTTACTGGTCTGTGTCCTCTGCCTCCTTACTGGTCTGTGTCCTCTGCCTCCTTACTGGTCTGTGTCCTCTGAGTCCTTACTGGTCTGTGTCCTCTGCCTCCTTACTGGTCTGTGTCCTCTGCCTCCTTACTGGTCTGTGTCCTCTGCCTCCTTACTGGTCTGTGTCCTCTGCCTCCTTACTGGTCTGTGTCCTCTGAGTCCTTACTGGTCTGTGTCCTCTGCCTCCTTACTGGTCTGTGTCCTCTGCCTCCTTACTGGTCTGTGTCCTCTGCCTCCTTACTGGTCTGTGTCCTCTGAGTCCTTACTGGTCTGTGTCCTCTGCCTCCTTACTGGTCTGTGTCCTCTGCCTCCTTACTGGTCTGTGTCCTCTGAGTCCTTACTGGTCTGTGTCCTCTGCCTCCTTACTGGTCTGTGTCCTCTGAGTCCTTACTGGTCTGTGTCCTCTGCCTCCTTACTGGTCTGTGTCCTCTGCCTCCTTACTGGTCTGTGTCCTCTGAGTCCTTACTGGTCTGTGTCCTCTGCCTCCTTACTGGTCTGTGTCCTCTGCCTCCTTACTGGTCTGTGTCCTCTGCCTCCTTACTGGTCTGTGTCCTCTGAGTCCTTACTGGTCTGTGTCCTCTGCCTCCTTACTGGTCTGTGTCCTCTGCCTCCTTACTGGTCTGTGTCCTCTGAGTCCTTACTGGTCTGTGTCCTCTGCCTCCTTACTGGTCTGTGTCCTCTGAGTCCTTACTGGTCTGTGTCCACTGCCTCCTTACTGGTCTGTGTCCTCTGACTCCTTACTGGTCTGTGTCCTCTGAGTCCTTACTGGTCTGTGTCCTCTGCCTCCTTACTGGTCTGTGTCCTCTGCCTCCTTACTGGTCTGTGTCCTCTGCGTCCTTACTGGTCTGTGTCCTCTGCCTCCTTACTGGTCTGTGTCCTCTGCCTCCTTACTGGTCTGTGTCCTCTGCCTCCTTACTGGTCTGTGTCCTCTGCCTCCTTACTGGTCTGTGTCCTCTGCCTCCTTACTGGTCTGTGTCCTCTGAGTCCTTACTGGTCTGTGTCCTCTGCCTCCTTACTGGTCTGTGTCCTCTGCCTCCTTACTGGTCTGTGTCCTCTGCCTCCTTACTGGTCTGTGTCCTCTGCCTCCTTACTGGTCTGTGTCCTCTGAGTCCTTACTGGTCTGTGTCCTCTGAGTCCTTACTGGTCTGTGTCCTCTGAGTCCTTACTGGTCTGTGTCCTCTGCCTCCTTACTGGTCTGTGTCCTCTGAGTCCTTACTGGTCTGTGTCCTCTGTCTCCTTACTGGTCTGTGTCCACTGAGTCCTTACTGGTCTGTGTCCTCTGCCTCCTTACTGGTCTGTGTCCTCTGCCTCCTTACTGGTCTGTGTCCTCTGCCTCCTTACTGGTCTGTGTCCTCTGCCTCCTTACTGGTCTGTGTCCTCTGTCTCCTTACTGGTCTGTGTCCTCTGAGTCCTTACTGGTCTGTGTCCTCTGAGTCCTTACTGGTCTGTGTCCACTGAGTCCTTGGACAACATCGGACCTTCTCAGGTTGTGAACAGAACTGTTGTTTATTCAGATTTCATCAGTAAAAATGTCCAGCAGGACTTGAATTGTTTTAAGTGTTGACTGAGAGGAAACAGAGACGAAAGTTCAGCCTGAAGAATTACTCAAATATTGATCGATTATCTGATCAGTTTCTGATCAATGTGCTGCTGATGGACTGAACCGAATGAAAAACTCCAGTCACACCTTTATCTAATAACACACACACACACACACACAGACAGAGATGTGTATGTGAGGACTTCTTAGAAACCACCCAGGAGTCCCCACACTGTGTGAGTCTGCGTGTGTGTACATTAGCATGCACACAGTGAGCTGCTGCACTGAGCCAAGGGCACCTTAACCATCACTGTCCCTCACACACACACACATCACACACACACACACACACACACACGCTCACACACACACACACACACACACACACGCTCACACATACACACACATTAAACTCACACACACACACACTCACACACACACACACACACACACACGCTACACACACACACACATACTCTCACACACACACTCACACACACACTGCACACGCACACACACACATACTCTCACACATACACACACGCACACTTGCTCACACACACACACACACAGTTACACTTGCTCACACACACACATACTCACACACACACACACACACACACACACACACACACACACAGGTGTGTGTTGTTGCTCAAAGAGAAAAATCTGCAATGCAGCAAGAAACTAAAAACTACTGAGACCCAAACCTCTGCTGCTGCCTCAGTACTACAGTACTACTACAGTACTACTACAGTACTACTACAGTACTACTACAGTACTACAGTACTGCTGTAATACTGTAATACTGCTGCTGATGTACTACATGATGACTGTCAGCAGTTCTCCTGGTACTGATACTATAAGTGCTCCTGCTGATGTCGTACTGATACCAGATGCTGAGGAAGGTTCTCAGCCGGTCAGCAGATCTAAGTGCTGTTTCACAGTGAACTGGACTTGTTTAGGGTTCACTAGTCCAGTTCACTACGGAACAGCACTTAGATCAACTAATACTACAGCAGAGTACTACTGATACTGCTGATACTTCAATCAGCATGATAATAAATCATCAGTATTTACATTTGATCAATAAAAGATGTTTCACTTGAACTGCAGTATTTATACTGCGATACTTCACTTATTACTGTGATACTACTGCAAAAGATGCTGCTATCAATAACATAACTACTACTGCAGATACTGCTTCTCCTGTCACCTCTGATGTTGTTGTACGAGTTATTGATCGACTGATACTGATAATCAGTCATCAATGAGACTGATCACTGATATTTGGATCTGATACATATTTGCAGTAAAAACTTTAAATCTGTGTCAAAATTAAGAACAAGCAATGATGAAAAGTAACTAAGGTTCTTTACTTGAGTATTATTTCTGCTACTTACTTCTTCCTCTCGTCTACATTTACTAGATTACTTTAGTTACTCTGCCGTCAGAGTTGAGGCTGTTACTGACGTGTAAACACTGATAATCAGCTGATCTCTAGTATTAGCAGTAATTATACTACGATCAGCACTACTGCTGAGTACACCCTGCTGCCACAGTACTCAGTGTGTACATCACGTGGTTTGTATGTCTGCTGCTTCATTTTAAAGACATTTACCCAGAATTCACGCTGCCACATCCGATACACTCGAGAGACTTGATGAGTCAAAGAGAAGTCACAGTGACGTCAGTGAAAAGGTTCATACCAATGGATTTTATTACAACTGACTCAGCTCCAAGGCACGTTACAAGATCAAATGTGTTCCATCAGTTTATCATGTTTAATCCGTCACCATGGAAACAGAAAATATCAAAAAATAAAAACAGAAACAGGCCGACGTGTTGGAGTCCACTGAAATCTTAAATGTAAAAAAGAAAAACCTAGAGAGCTTTATTGCAGTAAGAAAATTAAAAAATCAAAACCTTTAAATTAAAAATTCCACAAAAACCAGTTACATACTTAAAAAAATAAGAAAATAAAAAGGTTGTAAAAAAAATCAAATAAATAGCTGAAACTTGTATAAAAAATAAAAACTGTTTTTACAGACACATGATTTTCTAGTGTGAGAGCTCTCACCTCTGAACAACACCACACCTCCACCCGTCTCCACGACAACACAAACACTCGATTCTGTTAGACGACATGTAGAATATTTATATGTTTCAGTCAGAGGCCTCCGTCCTGTACAGAGTCGCACCAGAGCTGCTCAGCCTCAAAAACTCTGTCAGTGGAGCCACGATGTTAACTCGTTAACTCTCTCTGTACGCTGACGATACGCTCGTTTATGTGTCAGAACATCAAGAATCAGCTCAACTTCTGGACGATGTTCCGTCTATTAATTGATCCTGATGAAAAGGTTTGTTTCTCTGTTTGTACAAACTGTCAGAGCATCATTCAGACTGCGTATTAAATCTTTAATTGATCACACATGATGTGAAATAATCAGTTAAAATGACTTCATCACGTCAGATCTGATTTTATTTCAGATGAGTCAGTGGGACGTACAACTTAACTGCATCAATTACAAGTCAGTTCATCCAACTAGAGTTTATTTTCACTGTTGAATAATCTGTGAATTATTTCCTCCACTAATCAATCAGTTGTTTGATGTAAAATGTCTGAATAACTGAAAGATATTCAGTTTACTATCACAGAGGAGAAAGAAACCAGAAAATGTTCTCATTTTACAAGCTGACAGCCGAGAAAGGAGACGGTTTTTATTAAAAATCACTCAAACTAATGAAAATCGAACTGAAAATTGTTGGTGATTAATTTAACAGTTGTCATCTTATCTTTCGTCCATGGCAGCTCTGCTCTGCAGTAATGATAGTTTCATGTCATAATGAATGAAGCTGCATGTTCATTCAGGGTTTATCTGCTGATTGTTATCTAAAATAATCATACTGCTGTAATATGTCCAGAAACAGGGACAGACCTCGATCAGAGCCACAGCTGACGTCTTCAGATGTCTTATTTCGTCAGACCAACCGTCCAAACGATTCTGAACAATATGCAAAATATTAAAGTAAAATCATATTGTGATTATTTTGAAAGAGTTTTGTGATATAAGTAAGGATTTAAGTTAAACTTGTAGATTTTACGTTTCATTTTCTTTGGAAAAATCTAAAAATGATGATGATTATTTTCAGGTAATTTCTTCAGTGAATGTGTTTCTGTTTGGACCTGTGAGGATCAGATGAGACCGTTAATCTTCATCTAATCAAGTGTTAACGTCACGTCCTCATTAAACAACATCGTCCTCGTACACGACACAAATCAGCTGGAGAAACACTAAATCACTTCATTACATTTACATGTAATTTAATGTTTTAGCCTAAAGTTGATCAGTTTAAAACACATCGAATCTGTTTAATCAGCGAGTCAAGGTAGAAAATAAACTCCTGAACGCTGATATAAGAAATTAAGAGCGTCACGTAAACTCTGGTCGTGTCCTGTTCACATCCCACTGAAAGCTGCTCTGTTTAATTCTCTGTAAAAGTCAGCGTGTGAATCACTGAGCTCCAACAAACACCTTCGGGTCAGAAACAGACCTTTTTACAGCTGATTTATTGTTTCTCAAACAACTAAATTAGTTACTTTGGATTAACTGAAACAGATTCATGGCTGTCTTCACTCCTCTGGTCTCTCACCAATGTTCAGCAGGACACAGAGGTTCTGTCTGATAGAACTGCAGCTGTATATCGTTAACATGCAGACGAGACCAGAAGAGTCCAGTCCTCTAACCTGACCCTGAGCCTGAGCCTGAGCCTGACCCTGAGCCTGACCTAAGAGTCATTTTATGGACTAAAACAAAAGACGACTGAAACGTCTCTTCAGCCAGCAGAATAAACTGGATGAACATCAACTTGACAAACTCAGATGTAGATGAGAAGAGAAATGTTTCCTCTGTGCTGAACACCTGATTCAGTCTGTTGATTGTGCACACAATCAATAACGTTACTGACGGAGACTCGTCTCCTCACTAGTCCGTCTCTACAGGCCACTTTAGCTCCACACTGTTCTAACTCTGACTTTACAGCTTGTACTCTGATCAGTTTATAGAAAACCTGGATAGTAATTGTGCAGTAAGACTCTTAGTGGTGGAGACGTTTGAGTCATGTGACCGTGATGTCGTCTGTTTGTAGCCGAACATTAGCTTCTTACTGCTACACATTTAATTTAGCTTCAGACATCACAGAGTGGTGTTCATCTGTGGAGATGATCTGGATCAACAGAACCTGGACGGGTCAGAACCTTCAGATTATGTTCTGTAATAATCCAGAGTACAGTTCAATAATCCCACAGAGGAACCAGAGAGATGCTAACTGCAGTTAGCTGCAGAAACCCGTCCTCGCTGCACCACTCTCTCCTGTCTCCAGGTAAACTTCCTGTTACTGACGGATCCATCATCTGCGTTACAGCTGCATGATGAACGAATCATGTTAGAATTATCTGCATCATAACTGTCATTATTTTGAAGAGAAGAAGAAATGTCTCCAGTTCATCCTGCAGCTCGACAGGACTTCATGATGTCACAGTTTATCTGAACACTGCAGCTTCTCTGACTGAGACGTTATTGAGCTGTAGATGATAATTAACAAAGTGCTCAGCTGTGAGGATCATTTCACCGAGTTGTTGTCCTCACATCTGAAATCGCCTCAATAAAAACCAGTTTAATAAAAATAAAATGGTTGTAATGAGTCGAGCTTCAGGACGGCTGTTACTGTCATTCCTGTGAATTCAGTTAATTAATGTTTCAGCCTTTGTGTTTTTTACTCTGATGTGTCTGAAAACATCTTCAGTTTCATATCGATGGAACGTAAACATCATTAATCTATCGTTAATGTGACAGCAGAATCTAATAACGGTTTATTTGTGTCAGGTAAAGAGTCGCAGCTGTCTCAGGTGTGGACAGAGAAGACTCGTAAAGTTACTGTAATAAAAGCTGCTGTTGATGATGTCACACTGTTGATCTCACTACTGACGTTACGCTGATGTTAGTCTGACGTTACGTCTGACGTTACTCTGACGTTACTCTGACGTTCCTCTAACGTTACTCTGACGTTACTGCTGACGTTACTCTGACGTTACTCTGACGTTACGCTGATGTTACTCTGACGTTCCTCTGACGTTCCTCTGACGTTACTCTGACGTTACTGCTGACGTTACTCTGACGTTACTCTGATGTTAGTCTGACGTTACTCTGACGTTACTCTGACGTTCCTCTGAACGTTACTCTGGCGTTACTCTGACGTTACTCTGGCCTACTGCGTCACGCTGACGTTACTCTGACGTTACTGCTGATGTTCAGTCTGACGTTACTCTGACGTTACTCTGACGTTCCTCTGACGTTACTCTGACGTTACTCTGACGTTGCTCTGGCGACGTTACTCTGACGTTCCTCTGACGTTCCTCTGGCGTTACTCTGGCGATTACTGCACGCTGACGTTCCTCTGCAACGTTACTGCTGACGTTACTCTGGCGTTACTCTGGCGTTACTCTGACGTTCCTCTGACGTTACTCTGGCATTGCTACGCTGACGTTACTCTGGCGTTACTCTGGCGATTCACGCTGACGTTCCTCTGACGTTGCTCTGACGTTACTCTGACGTTCCTCTGACGTTACGCTGACGTTACTCTGACGTTACGCTGATGTTACGCTGACGTTACTCTGACGTTACTCTGACGTTCCTCTGACGTTACTCTGACGTTACGCTGACGTTACTCTGACGTTACTCTGACGTTCCTCTGACGTTCCTCTGACGTTCCTCTCACTCTGTTTCTTACCTGGTTCCATATTTCTCTCTGAATTGAACCTCTGCAGTTTCACCTGTTAGTCTCCGTCGCTCCACAGACAGCAGAGATGATCTGAGGCTGAGCAGCACACTGACTGTTTCACATTTATGTGTTTTTTTGCAGTAGAAGAAGAGTCTTCCTCCTCCTCAGGGGTCTCTCTCCTTCTTTACCTTCACGTCTCCGGCCAGGATGGTGGCGATCTCCCCCTGCATGAAGGCCCAGGGCACGTTGGAGCCCACCAGGGGGCACTTGTCCCCGGAGGGGCAGTACACCTCCCCGGAGGCCCCCTGCGCCTTGATGCTCTCTCTGGAGCAGGGGAAGCAGAACTTGTGGCTGGGGACGGAGGGGCACTGGACGAAGTGCGTGTCCTCCAGCCGCTCGTGGCAGATGGTGCAGCACAGAGGCCCGCTGTTCGCCATGGGGGAGTCGGGCACGTTCTGCGCGTGCACCTGGTCCATGCCACCCGCGGACTGTGACGCGGCGGACAGTCCGAGGTCTCCGTTGCGGGAGGAGAGGCGCCTCTGGCCGGACACGGAGGCGGGGGACAGCGGGCTGTTGTGTCTGGAGGAGGAGGTGGTGGAGTGCACCGAGTCCCGGTCCTTGTTGGGGGAGTGCGCGTTCCCGAGCGTGTCCGCGACCGACATGAGCGCGGCCATGGGGGACTGTCCGTTCTGCGGGGGGGCGGCGGGCTCCGGGGGGGAGGCGCGGCCGGAGGACAGGCCGGGGTGTCCGGGGCCGAGCTGCGGCGGCGCTCCGGAGAAAGAGCCGGCGGCCATGGAGAGTTTGAGCGCTTCGGCCTGGCTGCTGATCCACTGCTGCCGCTGCTCCTCCAGCTTCAGCCCGGCCTCCGCGCAGTCCGGCTCCGGGGACGCCTTCCGCTTCCGCACCGCGGCCCGGGAGCCGCTGCCCCCGCTGCCCGAGGCCAGAGCCCGGCCGGGGAGCACCAGGGAGGTGGGCAGCAGCGGGAAGCTGCCGTCGGTGTGCGGCTGCGGCAGCATGTCTCCGCCCACAGCCTCCCTGAAGAAGCGCAGCGTCTCCGGCAGCAGGTCGCCCAGCAGCCGCCAGTCCCCGGAGCCGTGCTTCTTCTCGTACTCCAGGTACTTGAACCCGGAGGACAAGCCGCGGCCGAAGTCCTTCATGCAGTCCTGGTACATCTGCTTGGCCACCCCCGAGGCGCTGGAGAACACGCTCCCGGAGCCGCTCGGGTACTCGATGAAGATCTTGAGCTCGTGCTCCAGCCCGGGCTTGGACACCGCGTCGAAGGCGAACACGCGGCCGACCAGCGCGTGGTCCTTCTTGAAGCGGACGTCGAAGGGCGTGCAGCCGGACAGCGACACCAGCGTGTCCCGCACCATCTTGGGCTTGCTGGCCCAGTCGTCCTGCCGGTTCCGGAGGCTCTCGCTGAGCTCGGACAGCGCCTCCACGTTGCGCTGCTTCTCCTTCAGCTCGCGCTCCTGGTCGCTGCTGGACCCCGAGGCGGGCCGCTTCCCGCCGGGCTCCGGCAGCGACCCGCTGCCCTGCGGCCCGGCTCGGCCCGCCAGGCCGTGCGAGCTCGGTCCGTTCAGCAGGGTCTGCGGCAGCAGGTTCGGCGGGACGTTCATCTGTCCCGGGGCCGACACCAGCCCCCCGTGGCTCCGGCTCCTGGAGTTCGGGCTCTGCCGGTTCAGCTCGGGCGGCCCGTCGTCCTGCTTGAACCCGTTGGGTCCGAGTCCGTTGGGCAGCCTGCTGCTGCCGCTGCTGTGGCCGCCGTACTCGAACCGAACCCGGCTGTCAGCGCAGAGGGAGTACCGGTCCAGCCCGGGCTGAGCCTTCCCGGGTCCGTCCGGCTGGTGGTGGTGGCTGAGCTGCCCCACCGGCTCCTTCCCGCTCAGTAAGCCCGCCTGGCTCTTCGCCACGGCCGGCTGCGGCTGCGGCGGCGGCGGCGGCCCGCCGGCCGGAGCTCGGCCCTCCTGGAAGCCGTGAGCCCGCTTCAGGTGCCGGGCGGTCTCGATGACGAACTCGATCCGGTCCGCGCCCTCGTAGTTGACGCAGCCGCGGCAGACCGGCTCGGTGAAGTCCCAGATCATGGCCCAGGGCATGCGGGGCAGGTCGCACAGGTAGCAGGACTGTCTGCGGGACGAGGAGAGCTGCGGGGAGGACATCTTCCCTCTGCCCGTCTCCTCCCTGCCTCCTCCACACTGCAGTGACTCCTCCAGCTTATTGTTCCTCCTGCTGGAGCTCCGGAGCTGCTGCAGAGAGGAGGAGGAGGGTGGGGTGGGGGAGGAGCAGGAGGAGGAGGAGGAGGCTGTTTTTTTCCCTACATGCTTCACTCCACACAAGCTGAGGAATTTGAACCCCCCCCTCAGGAATGCCACCTGGTAGAGTAAGTGACGTCACCTCCCCCTCCTCTAACACTGATGATGCCACTTGTTGGTCTCCTCCTCCTCCTCCTCCTCCTCCTCCTCCTCCTCCATCAGCTCCAGCTGCAGCTTTGGTTGGATATCAGTTCTTATTGATCAGCAGCTCAGACGTAATGAGACCAGTAACAGATCAATAACACCTGTGTCTCATCATTACTTTATATTTGTCTGATAATCTCAATTTTGTGACATTTGTCCTCCAGAAGCAGCTGTAGCTCCTGTCATCGATCAATACTGCAGCTCTGATATCAATATCATCGATCAATACTGCAGCTCTGATATCAATATCATCGATCAATACTGCAGCTCTGATATCAATATCATCGATCAATACTGCAGCTCTGATATGGGTGTTAGTGTGTGTGTGTCACTGTGTGTGTGTGAGATATTGATCATATTTAGATTAAATGTTCACACTCAGAATTAACTTTAATACAACAACATGATCAATAGATGTATTGATTGAATCCTGATCAGCTGCAGCAGACATGAAGGAAACACATCTGTGTGTGTGTGTGTGTGTGTGTGTGTGTGTGTGTGTGTGTGTTGCTAGGCAGGATTCAGCTCTGTCTCCCCCAGCCTCGATCACCGTGGCGTTCCCTCTTTGTGTCTGTCAGCTGCTCGACGTTAATCGCTCGACCAGAAATCAATCTATGATCACGATCAGTGACGTCGACGTTAACGTCTCTGATCAATTCTTGTTATTGTCATTGTGAAACACAGACAGGACCGAGTTTACAGCGAGTTCTGGCACCACGCCACACTGATGCATTCTGGGTAAATATCAAACTGAAGTTATCCTCAAACCTCCAGTCAGGGTTTAATGTATGCACACACACACACACACACACACACACACACACACACACACACACACTAGCTCCGGCACGCCGCTGATGAATACCGTCTGTGTTGCCATGGAAACGCCTCTGGCAACCGTGCGGCAAGGAGGAGGAGGAGGAGGAGGAGGAGGAGGAGGAGGAAGCTGCTGAACACATGAGGAGCTGCAGCCTCGTTCGCCCCTCACTCTCTCTCTCTCTCTGAATGATTATGCAAATCGAGTGACACACACACACACACACACACACACACACACACACACACACACACACAGCCTCTGAGATGATTCATTTCATTTCGTTAAAACAGCCCCTCCCCCTCCTCACCTGGTTTGCTCTGGTCGTCGGTCACGGTGGGGTGTTGCCATGGTAACTGGGTCAGTCTCTGCGGCGGCGGCGGCTGATGAGGAGCTCGGCTGCTGGTTGAAGACGTTTGCTGATGAAGGAGAGAAAACAGTCACTGATTTAAACATCCAGTTCATCACAACACACACAGGATGTGACAGGTGAACATGTGCAGGTACGGCAGAGGTCAGAGGTCAGAGGTCAACATCACCACTGTGACTCATCCTCTGGGGAGCAGCAACATTATCACACCGAGCCTTCAGACACAGAACAGTGTGATGTCACAGTCATCAGGCTCCGCCCACATTAACACACAGTCATCAGTTACCTTCACGTCACGTCATGTTGTGTTTGTGTTGTGAAACATGACGTAACAATTCTCTGTCCAGCTCACTGATGTTTTATAGAAGTCTCTGTGATCACATGGTACGACCCGACCCCCCCTGTCTCTGTGATCACATGGTACGACCCGACCCCCCTGTCTCTGTGATCACATGGTACGACCCGACCCCTCCTGTCTCTGTGAAGTGTGACAATCTGTCCAATCAGCTGCTGCAGTTCACGACTGTCCATCACACCTGTGTGCTACAGTGAACGTAGACTGGAGGTCGTGGAAACCAAGTCAGACGTATTGACTGCAGCGTTACATCACTGTCCTTAAGCCCCTCCCCCTCAACCCTGCAGGTCAAAGGTCAAATGTCAGAGATACCTGCACTTTGATCCAACCTGAAGAGTTCACGTCAACGAGCTAAAGTCACTCAACAGGACTGATCAGCTCACTGGAGGTCTCCTGGATATTCCTCAAGGACCTCTGGAACACATTCAAGGACCTCTGGAAGACATTCAAGGGCCTCTGGAAAACATTCAAGGACCTCTGGAAGACATTCAAGGACCTCTGGAACACACCCAAGGACCTCTGGAAGACATTCAAGGGCCTCTGGAACACATTCAAGGACCTCTGGAAGACATTCAAGGACCTCTGGAAGACTCCCAAGAACCTCTGAAAGACACCCAAGGACCCCTGGAAGACATTCAAGGGCCTCTGGAAGACATTCAAGGACCTCTGGAACACACCCAAGGGCCTCTGGAAGACATTCAAGGACCTCTGGAAGACATTCAAGGACCTCTGGAACACATCCAAGGACTTCTGGGACATATTCAAGGACCTCTAGTATATATTCAAGGCCCTCCTCCAGAATGACCTACTGTAACAAACACCTTGGTTACCATGACAACTCCATTTCCATCCCCAGCAGCAGTAAAATGGAAGAAAGAAACACACACACACACACACACACACACACACACAGCTGTGCTGCCACCTGCTGGTCACTGCGCTGCATGACGTGGGGACTGTCTGAACTACAGCTCCCAGGATGCTTTGAGGGAAAATAATGTTGCCATGGAGACGGTCAGCTGTGAGCCCACATCTGTTTACATTCAGTCTGCTGAGTCAGCTGTTAGCAGAGTGTGTGTGTGTGTGTGTGTGTGTGTGTGTGTGTGTGTGTGTACCTGCAGGCTCCAGGTGAGTGACCTGTAAACAGACTGGCTGACCTCTGACCCGTGTGATGTCAGAGGCGGCTGGGGTCTCGGGGGCGTGTCCTGTCACCAGCAGCTGGCTCTGATTGGAGGAGAGGAGAGCCAGTGAGCAGTCAGAGAGTCAGACAGGTGAGAGCAGCAGGTGAACAGGCGACAGTTTACCTGCAGCTGCAGCTGCTGATTCTGCAGGGTCTCCAGGTGATGCAGGGTCTGCTGGCTCAGGCTCCACCCCCTGTCCCTGTTGACAGTGAGGTCACAGTGAGGTCACAGTGAGGTCACAGTGGAGACGTTATTAAACCAACAGGTGATCTTGTTTTGTTTCTTCTCACACAAAAACTTCCTGCCCAGGGAGCACAGGTGCAAATTAGCTGTTTAGCTAATCCTGGTATAGAAGCTGTTCTGTACATGTCCCTGTTAACAAAAACCAAGAAACTAAACTAAACTAATTATCAATAATCTGTGTCGGCCCTGTGCGTGTGTGTGTGTGTGTGTGTGTGTGTGTGTGTGTGCGTGCGTGTGTGTGTGTGTGTGTGTGTGTGTGTGCACCTGTCAGCCTGCAGCAGCTGCTGAACACCTTCAGCCAGGTGAGACACTCGAGCCTCCATCAGAGCCTGAGCCTGAGAGACACAGACAGGTGAGACTCAGACGGTCCTTGCCTCTTTAACAACCATTTTAATGACATTTCAAGGACTTTCCAGGAGGAGTTCTGAAGGACTATGATGAAGGACTAAATATATCAATTCAAGCACTTTCAATGACCCATGTCTAGTTATGTCTGTTTTCAAAATCTTTCAAGGCCTTGATTTTACCCTCAAATTCACTTTCAAGGATTTCAAAGACCCCTTGGAGCCTGTGCAGGACTTCCTGTGACTCAGCGAGCTGGTCTCAGGTCAGATCTACCTGGATGAGAGCAGCAGCTGATGAGGACGCGTTGGTGTCGTCTCCCAGGCAACCAGAGGACAGCCCCACCTCCGTCTGGACCCCCGCCACACGCACTGCATCCTGGGAGCCAGTCCTCAGACCAGGTGCACCCTGGGAGCTGGTCTGGATGGGCCCCTGGTTCAACAGCTGCACTCTGACCTCCCTCCTGAGGGGGGCGCTGTGAGAGCTGAGCAAAGCGAACAGAACAGACAGTGAAGGCAACACGAGGCGTTCAGGTGCAGAGAGTCCAATCTGAATGATCAGAGTGCGTCTGTGTGATCACACACACCAAACTCCATGATGAAAACATCGAATTTAAACATGCTGACATCTCTTCAGCACAGACTTTGGCACACGTTGCTTCAGGATGATGCTGGAGATCTTTTATTCTGTATGATTCATATTTCTAAGACTTTTGTATGGGAGCAGCTGTGACACAAGCAGTTTTCCCTCGGGGATCAATAAAGTACTTCTGATTCTGATTCTGATTAATTAAGTGTGGGAGCGTTTAGTTTATAGTTTTAGCACATATAAAATAAAAACTCACCAAACTCCATTGACTTTTTCTGAAATTTAAGACATTAAGTGTTTTTTCTCACCGTTGTTTCAGAGCTGCGAGTACGACTCCCCGACCTCCAGCAGCAAAACGAGATGTCAGGAGGTCGTCACCTGAGAGTGATGATGTAAGCAGAGTGATGATGTAAGCAGAGTGATGATGTAAGCAGAGTGATGATGTAAGCAGAGTTGAGGTCAGTCGAGCACAAAGCGTTCATGAAATGATTTAATGTCATTTAATAACACTAATATTAAACCACCTATGGATCTGTCTGCTCCTCTGGAGGTAGTTTTAGAGGAGCAGTATTGGCGAACTGAACCAGAGTGAACGGATCAGCCGGCTGCGTATCGAGGGCGTGTCGGTCTGACAGTCTGATAACTACACAGCTCCTTCACTCAACTAAACACAGAGAAATGTCCCACAAAGCAACGTTACAGGACCAAACAACAGGAACGTAGCAGCTGGACCTGTCTTTGGTGACTTATATGAGGGAAAAACATACTGCAGATATACGTGGAGAAGTGTCTGTCCTCCTGTCTGTCCTCCCTCCTGTCCTCCTGTCTGTCTGTCCTCCTGTCTGTCTGTCCTCCTGTCTGTCCTCCCGTCTGTCCTCCCGTCTGTCTGTCCTCCCACCTGTTCTACCGACTCTTCCTCACATTTCTAAAAACAGCGTCTGTCTCCGGCAGACCAGCACATCAGGAGCAGTTTGCCGAAGGACACTTAAACATGCAGACCAGGGGAATCGCACCAGCAACCTTCCGTTAACGAGACGCTGGCTCTACCGCTGAACCACAGCCGCCCAAAATCAGACAATAAACCATCAGAAGCACATCTGTGGTATCAGACACTGAACTGTTCAAAACTAAAGCCACTGAGATTATTGATTGATTTATTGATTGACTTACTGACTGATTTCTCACCAGGCTGCTGGTCGGTGTGTGTCCCAGCAGAGGGCTTCCTGTGTGGGCTGGACTCTGCTGCTGGAGGCTGCTGGAGAACCGAACACAGTCAGATCAGCCTGATGCATCCAGAATCAATGATCAGGTTATATATGAATCAATACTACACACACGTCACAGAGTGAGATCAGTAAACCAGTCAGTTTCATAAAGAAAGAAGAAGGAGGAGGAGGAGGAGGAGGAGGAGGAGGAGGAGGAGGAGGAGGAGGAGGAGGAGGAGGAGGAGGAGGTCTCACTCTGTTCTCTTTTGTCTGTCCGGGGTTCTTCCCGGTTCTTCTGGCCGCTCTCACGGAGCTCTGACCGGGCTGAAGGTGACCTGCAGCCGGCAGAGGAGCAGCTCTGTCCGGTTCCTGTGGAGGCTTCGGCCGCTGCTGCTTCTGTGTCCCGGAGCTCTGCTGCCGCCGGACAGGAGGGTCCCGCAGCCTCTGAACGGTTATCTGGACAGGTCCGGGTCCCGGTCCCGGTCCAGCTTCCTGTCTACGATCCGAAGAAAGAACCCGAGTGGAGCGGATCAACACGTCCCCGGTGTCCGAGCTGCAGGAGGACAGATCCGGACTGATCCCACCGGAGGCCGGCTGAGGAAACATGCTGACGATGAGTTACACGAAGTCTGAATGGAAGTTTCATTAGCCGTTAGCTGACAGGCTAACCGAAGCTAGCCTCTTTCAAACTTCCCGCTCCGGCACCAGACGGGACCAGCGAGCAGCTGGACGGTCCAAACCCGGAGAAGGTCCCGAAACACTGCGGACAACTGACGGTCATAAAGGTCCTGAAGCACTTTAGAGTCGGAGAGACAAACAGAGAGGACACAAAAGTGTCAAAGCGACCGGAGACTTTTAAACAGAAACTGTTGCTGACAACAAACAGCGCACTTCCGGTTTCCGCCTCACAGCTGGAAACTGATGACAGACGTCTCACTCCGCCTCTGAACCCGGAAACAGCAGGATTCATTTCTGTGGTTCAGTTTCTACACATCAGTTCATATCTGAAGCAATACTTTGTTATATTTAAAGACATTAACAGTGAATTATTCCCTCAGTCAAGACTTCTGTTTATTCTGCATTAACACTTATAACAAATCAACGATAAGCTGAACTCAGCCAGATGAAGTTATACAGTATAATAATAAGATATATATTATATTATTGAGTATTATTGGCCTCATTTCTTTCTGAGAGATTGAAAGCGAACTTTTAAATATTATTTTTAACATAACATAATTATTTTGATTGTTCGTTCTGGATGAAAACCATTAATCTGTTTGTTTTTCACAAAAACGTCAGAAATTATATTTTTCTCAGCAAATCATCGGAACTGTTGTTACGCACTTGTAGCACACCGGAAGGTCTCCTCAGTAGCGGAGTTTTGGTTTCCGGTTTGTACTTTCGTCACATTTTATTTTCAGTCTTTTTTATTTTACTCGGTTGAAAATCTGGTTAATAAACATGTATTAATCATTCAGTGACGCTGTTTAGCATCATCATTTCTGTTTAATTAATTTTCAAATCGTTTGTAAAGTGAATTAAATAAAGTTTTCTGTTTGAATGTGCGGGGCTGTGCGGGGCTGTGCGGGTCTGAGCTCTCACATGTCCTTCAGTCCGCAGGAAGGTTCCTCACATCACATCGAGCGCAGGTGAGATTTAAGCTCATGTTCACATTATCGTGTGTATCTGAAGGCAGCAGCTGTCTGACGTTCAGACGACTGAAGGAACAAATTCACCGAAACTCCAAAAGAAAAGAAATCAGCCGGAGGACCGAGAGACGAAGCTAATGCTAGCTAGCGTTAGCTGTTAGCATGCACATAATTAAAGCCAGGCTTTATGAAGCAGCTGTTTATTTAACTCGGGTCTCCGTTTTATGGTGACAGGTTTTCTGTTCCAGACTCCATTCATCCACTACAGTCATTTAAACTGGAGCACAGAGCACAGAAACAAACCGGAGCTCTGAATGAAAATGTGCAGAATTAATGGAGGAAGTTAAATAAAATATATGTGGGAGGATTTTCTTTGAATCCGTCTGATGATTGTAACAAGCTCTCATGTTCAGGTAGATGTCGCTGTGAATGGGAGAGTGAATATTAAAATGTCAGATTTTTGAATGGAGTCTGGTGTGTGCCGTGTCCCTCATGCAGAATCTGAATCATGGCGGTCCAGGTGTCCGAGTCCGACCAGATCAAACAGGTAACCGCCTTTTTATTAATTAATTAATTAGTGATTCATCAATAATTGAATCTGATGTGTTTATGTAATGAGTTGGACTTCAAATATTAATTAATATTTTCAGTTTCAGTGTCTAATAACTCATCTGTCATCCAACAATAAAGAACCACGTGTGATCCAGCTGAGTGTCACGCCTGTGACATCACTTCCTGTTGTGTGTTTCAGTTTAAGGAGTTTCTGGGGACGTACAACAAGGTGACGGAGAACTGCTTCATGGACTGCGTCAAAGATTTCACCACCAGAGAGGTGAAGCCCGAGGAGGTAAACAGGAAGTCTCTTTCACAATAAAAGCACATTTACGTCCACAGTCGGCCTGCAGTGATTCACCATCAAACACAGAGGCTCTGATTGGCTGTCAGAAGGAGTGATGTGCTGAGAAAGGTTTCGCTCAGTGAGCTGATGATGTCATGTGACGTCACAACTTCTCTTGGCTGTCTGACCAATCCTGAGCCTGCTGGACCTCAACTTTGTTGATCTGTGTCAGATCACAAGTCTGTTTACGACGAGTCAGCTGAAGTCGGTCACATGACTTCCTTTAACTTTAATCAGAATCACATCTTCCGTAACTAATGATTCGTGTTGATCACCAGCGTCAATACTGATCAATCAATAACTGATCAATCAATAACTGATGTTGTGCTTTGTTTCAGTCGAGCTGCTCCGAGTCGTGTCTCCAGAAGTACCTGAAGATGACTCAGCGGATCTCGATGCGTTTCCAGGAGTATCACATCCAGCAGAACGAGGCTCTGGCTGCTAAAGCCGGACTGCTGGGACAGCCTCGCTGAGCTGGACTGAACCGGACTGAACCGGACTGAAACCAGGACCCAGCAGGCTGATCCCGGTCCAGCAGACTGACCCCGGTCCAGCAGGCTGATCCCAGACCAGCAGGTCCACCATGTTGGATCAATACAGACTGATGACGCTGGAGGATCAGACAGAGTCACTGACGTCTTTCACTCGTGTATAAAACTGTGTAATTGTCCTTTAAATGTGTTTCATGTATATGTTGAAATAAAGTTTTTATTTAACATGAACTGTTTATTGATTAGCTGACCTGAGAACCGATCAGACGGGTTAGAGTGGTGCTGACGGGACGATCAGCGCTGCTTCATTTCAGATCGTTTATCAGCTATTTGATCAAAAGGCTTCAAACCAATTTATCAAATTATTGTTCAGTGTAGCAAAAAGAGACGAGACGTTTTACAGCAGCTCGAGTTGTTGACGCTGTTTGATTCGAGCTGCAAGTTTCATCAATTAACCCGTTAAAATAAAATTAGTTTGGACAATTTCAATAATTGTTTGGATGAATCTTCATGTGAAACTGTGGAACATCGTCTGGTTTCAGCTTCTGCACTGTGACGTTTGCTGCTTTTCGTCTTCAACAGTAAATTACGTTTTTGAGTTTTGGACAAAAGAAAAAGAATCACTGAAGAACGTTTGGTCTGTCAGCCGCACAGAGGAAACCACAGAAGAAGAAGCAGGGAGGTCCTCCAGGAGCCGGGTCAGGACCCAACGTACACACCGTCAATCAGCCAGAAGAAGAATGATGTCATGTGAAGAAGGATGGAAATAATAAACTCCTGAGATTAATATTCTAAAAACATTCAAATCTAAATCACAAACTGAGAAATGATCAAGACATGAAACCAGATTCACATAAAAGGCCTCAGTGATTCAGTGTCTCGTCCCTTTGAGACATTTTATAAACTAAACTATGAATTCATTCATCGTGACGTCATCAGTCTGCAGACGTTCACAACCCGACTCGTGATGAGCCGATCGATCGAGCTTCAGTAATAATCGATATTCAGCTCACAGGTCGAGAAACTCGTCTCGTTTCTGTGTTTACATCAAAACTGATGACATCACAGATCTGCAAAATCAAACATTTAAAGGAACAGTTCGACTTCCCGACCGTTTGTTTGATGTGAGCAGTGACGTGTGACAGTCAGGCTAACAGTTTCCCTCTGGTTCCAGTCTTTATGCTAAGCTAACAGCTCCACACTGAGCTCACAGCTGAAGCGTTCACTAAACGTGACTGCACACGGTCAGAGGGAGTCCTTGAACGCAGCGCTGGTCTCTGAGGTGTGTTCAGGTGCTGAGGAGGAGTCGTGGAGTCGTATTTAAAAACTTTATTAGAAACAGAGAGCTGTTTATTGTCCAACATGGCTTCTTTCTGCTGTCAGGAGGAAGTGTGTGTTTCTATTTACAGTCGTCGCTCTCGAACCGCCGCTAGCAAAACACCACATAGAAAGAAAAAATAAAACAACTGAGGAGTTCATAATACAACGGTACAAACAGTCTTCTCTTAGAAAATATTATAAATCATTCTTTACAGGCGTGTAAAATGTAGTTCTCAAATACATGGAGCCGTTTCTCTTCTTTACTCAGAACGTTATGTACAAAACAAAGACGGGATGAAAGCAGCCGTCTGTCAGCCGCACAGAGGAAACCACAGAAGAAGAAGCAGGGAGGTCCTCCAGGAGCCGGGTCAGGACCCAACGTACACACCGTCAATCAGCCAGAAGAACAAAGATGTCATGTGAAGAAGGACGAAAATAATAAACTCAAGAGTTCAAATCTGAGATTAATATTCTAAAACCATTAAAATCACAGAAACAAAGAAATGTAAGATTCCTAAAATCAAAATTCACTCGCGTCACAATGACACCGAGTCAAACTCACGTTTCTGTTCAGATTCAAATGATTTAAACAAATGAAAAGTAGAAAAATAAAATATTGTGAAATTCTAATTGAGTGAAAAGTTGTGATTCTTTTGAATTCAATTTAAATATTGAGTCATTTATCAATCAATTTAACTCAACATCAGTTTTAAATTTTCATCACTTAACTTTATTCATCTGGCAGAAATGACACACACACACACACACACACACACACACACACACACACACACACACACACACACACACACACACACACACACACACACACACACACACACACACACACACAGTGGATTTTAACTGAATAAATAAGCTTCATTTTAATTATTTTACACAAAAACAAAAAATCCATTTAAACAAATATTTCATCTTCTCCGCTGTGACATCACTCTTTTTTAATTTTTTGTTTGTTTTTACCAAAATAAAAGCTCTGATTCCGTATAAAAAGGCCAAAAACGCTCACAGCAGGAAGTCAGGAAACTTTTTTGTTTTTTCTGTTTTTCTAAAAAAATTGATTTAACGAAAAAGGAAAAAGAAAATTGCATAATGAGCTGTGCTGCTGTAGGATTCTACTTCCTGTCGACCTTTCAACATAAAAGGAAATTCACTGAACCTGTGACCTCTGACCCCAAACACACCCCGTCACATGACTGACACCAGCAGACGCACTGGAGGAAGGAGGAAGGAAACAAGGACATAAGGACATAAGGAAATGAGGAAGTGCTCTGTGGCGGCTGAACAGACGGCTGATTTTTCGGTCTCTCCTTAAACAGGAAGTCAGTCCATAGGTGAAGAGGCGGGGCTAAGGTCAGGTGGTGGCATCCCCCTCCCGCCAGCCACTGCGTTAGTCGAGCTCACGCTGACCTGGAGGGACGTTTTTTGTGTGTTTTTTCCCATCATGCCCTCAGAGTTGACTGAGTGGGCGGAGTCTGTGGCTGGGAGGGGACGGGGCTGAGCAGAAGGAGGTGATGATGCGGGAGTGGGCGTGTCATCACCTGCACTCGACGGCGACGGTGTTCTGAGTGGGGGAGGCCGAAGACGGACTCATGGCCGTGTCCGAGGAGCCCGATGAGGTGGACGCCGTCGTGTTGGACACTGAGGAGACAACGACACCATCGCCGATCAATACCTGATCACTGTCATTAACCTGATCGATGCTAACATGCTAACATTACTCTGATCAATGCTAACATGCTAACATTACTCTGATCAATGCTAACATGCTAACATTAACCTGATCGATGCTAACATGCTAACATTACTCTGATCGATGCTAACATGCTAACATTAACTCTGATCAATGCTAACATGCTAACATTACTCTGATCAATGCTAACATGCTAACATTACTCTGATCAATGCTAACATGCTAACATTAACCTGATCGATGCTAACATGCTAACATTAACCTGATCAATGCTAACATGCTAACATTAACCTGATCGATGCTAACATGCTAACATTAACCTGATCGATGCTAACATGCTAACACCCACATGTAGCTGCTGTTGGTGAGCCAATGACGCGACAGAAGCATTAAAGCTCATTAATATGCTGTGATGTCACCGACAGGTACAGCTGTTCCCTGCACACACCTGCTTCCTGTCTGCAGTGGACTCGTGGATGTAATAGATTCAAACTGTCCGGCTCAAAGCTGTTTATGAACCTTCATCCTAACGATCTAACCTCTGGCTGCCCGTGTGTTTTCCCAGCATGCCGAGCGTCTCCTACCTTCTCTCTCCTTCTTTTTTAGTCTCTTCCTGCGTCTGTCGATGGACGCCACCTCCGACTTCAGGGTCATGTAGTACTTCCTGATCTCCTGCAGCTTCTCCTGCAGGAAGGAGATCCTCTCTGTGCTCGACATATTGTCCAGCTCATCTGAGGAGGAAGAGGAAGAGGAGGAGGAAATGGACGAGGAGAAGGATAAAGGAAGAGGAGGAGGACAAGGAGGAGGAAGGAAAAAGAAGAGGAGGATGAGGACAAAGAGGAAGAGAAGGAGGAAGAGGTTAGAACGGTGCTGTGACACGAGACAGTGTGACTGTGTGGAGATGAAGACGTGTCTCACCGAGCTGGAAGGTCCACTTGTACGTCCTCTGAGGGGAGAAGTTGTGTTTGTCTTTGTGAGAGGACGGAGATGACAGAGCAGGACAACGGGACTTCTGAGACTTCTGAGACACGGAGGACACTCGAGACTGATCCTCACTGTCACTGCTGTGACCTGGAGGACAGAGGAGGAGGACAGAGGAGGAGGACAGAGGAGGAGGAGAAGGACAGAGGAGGAGGGGCAGGACAGAGGAGAAGGACAGAGGAGGAGGGGCAGGACAGAGGAGGAGGACAGAGGAGGATAAAGGAGGTGGAGGAGGAGAGAGGAGGACGAGGAGGAGGAGGAGGACAGAGGAGGAGGACAGAGGAGGAGGAGGAGGAGGACAGAGGAGGAGGAGAGAGGAGGATAAAGGAGGTGGAGGAGGAGAGAGGAGGACGAGGAGGAGGAGGAGGAGGACAGAGGAGGAGGACAGAGGAGGAGGAGGAGGACAGAGGAGGAGGACAGAGGAGGAGGAGGAGGACAGAGGAGGAGGAGAGAGGAGGATAAAGGAGGTGGAGGAGGAGAGAGGAGGAGGAGAGAGGAGAGAGGAGGATAAAGGAGGAGGAGGACAGAGGAGGAGGACAGAGGAGGAGGAGGAGGACAGAGGAGGAGGACGAGGAGGAGGAGGAGGACAGAGGAGGAGGACAGAGGAGGAGGAGGAGGACAGAGGAGGAGGAGAAGGACAGAGGAGGAGGACAGAGGAGGAGGACAGAGGAGGAGGAGGAGGAGGAGGACAGAGGAGGAGGAGGAGGACAGAGGAGGAGGAGGAGGAGGACAAAGGAGGTGGAGGAGGAGAGAGGAGGAGGAGAGAGGAGAGAGGAGGATAAGGAGGAGGAGGACAGAGGAGGAGGACAGAGGAGGAGGAGGAGGAGGACAGAGGAGGAGGACGAGGAGGAGGAGGAGGACAGAGGAGGAGGACAGAGGAGGAGGAGGAGGACAGAGGAGGAGGACAGAGGAGGAGGACAGGAGGACAGAGGAGGAGGACAGAGGAGGAGGACGAGGAGGAGGACAGAGGAGGAGGAGGAGGACAGAGGAGGAGGACAGAGGAGGAGGACAGAGGAGGTGGACAGAGGATTTAAAAAGACAAAAGTTTCAGCGTGGACAGTGAGGCCAGCTGATGCAGACCATGTGACGTGGTCGGGTGTAAGCGGACATGTATGGTGGTGAACTCGGCCTATCAGCAGTGTCCAACCTGTCAGTGACATCACACCCACCTGCTCCGTTCTTCTCCACCTTCCCAGGTGTGTGCGGTCGTTTCTGGTTGCGTTTCTGTTTCTTGGCCGTCGGACTCAAGTTACAGTCCATCACCCTCTTCTGACCTGAGGGGTCAAAGGTCACACAGGTTACTGTCTACAACTACTGACCAATCAGGTAACACACACACACACACACACACACACACACACACACACACACACACACACACACACACACACACACACACACACCCTTTTGCGTGGAAGGGTCATGACATTAAAATCCTGCCTCCTGATTGGCTGCTCACCTCTGATCTTAACACAAACTATCAAATCTGAGTTACACCAAACTCCATTCATTTTTCTGCAGATTTAGCGGAGCCTGACTCTGCGCTCACCTCTGTCCTTGTTATCCTGCAGTGACAGCAGGGAGGTGGAGGAGGAGGCGCTGCCGTCAAACCCAGGGCTGGAGTCTCCCTCCTGCTCCCCCCTCGCTGCTCCTCTCTCCTCCTCGGCGGCGCTCCTGGCTGGGTGGAGCTCCTCAAGGCAGTGGGCGGAGCTGGGAGCGGCGGCGGGCAGAAAGGGCCTGACCTGAGGCTGGGGGAGGTGGGGGGAGGGGAGGGAGGCGTGGAGGAGGTTGGGCAGCGGGGGCGGGGCTGGCTGCTGCTCCCTCATCATGAGGAGGAGGTGCTCCGGGGAGGTGGAGGGGGAGGGCTTCTCCTTGTCGTCTGGGTCGTCCAGGTCCACCTCGTGGCAGACGAGCGCCTCGGGGCCAATCTGTGGCTCCGCCTCCTCGGTGGGGGCGGGGCCAGGGGCCTCCACCATTGTGGGAGTGGTCCCAGCAAGAAGCTCTGGCTCCTTGGAGGCTACACCTGTGAGACGCTCCTCTGACACCTCCCTCTGCGCCACCTCCGCTGGGCGGGGCCACTCCTCTGCCTTCATCACTCCTTCGCTCCTCCTCTCTGACTCCGCCCGGCGCACAGGTGACACTTCAGCGGCCATCTTGGGAGGAGCAGGTGGCGTTTTGAGGGCAGCGACCTCCTCCTTCCTGTCAGGGCGGAGCTTCTTATCTCCGGCTCGCTGCTCCACCGCTTTACGTTTGAGCAGCGAGCTGCTCCTCTCGTCAGGTAGCTCCTCCTCCTCCTCCTCCTCCTCCTCCTCCTCGGTGGCGGAGTCGGTGTCCGAGTCAGCGGGAGACTCGGGGGGGATCCGCTGGCTGGGGAGGCAGTGCAGAACCACCATGGGCTCGTCCTGCCTCTTCAGGACGCCGCGAGGAGGAGACGACAGGGCCGCCATGTGGGAGGGGCTGGAGGCGGGCGCTGGACCGCAGAGGGGGATTCTGGTCGGAGGCTCAGAGCCCGCCTCCCGCAGGATGGACCGCCGACCTTTGAGCCTGGGAGAGGACAGAGGCGTGGACCTGTCCTCGTCTGTGGGGGCCGTCTGAGGCGACGACACCGGCTTCTCCGGAGACATCTTGTGTTTGTCTGCGGCGGCGGCGGGAGACATCTTGTGTTTGTCTGCGGCGGCGGCGGGAGACATCTTGTGTTTGTCTGCGGCGGCGGCGGGAGACATCTTGTGTTTGTCTGCGGCGGCGGGCGGGAGACATCTTGCTCGTCTTGTCCGCCTGAGGAGACGTCCTGCTGGGGGACGTCCTTCTCAGCACGTCCTCTCCAGTGGACGTCACTCGCTCTGGAGACGTCTTGTTCTCGTTGTCCAGCTGAACTGGCAGCATGGCGGCCTCCCCTGCAGGCTCCTCCCCCTGCTCGGCCTCCTTCTTCTCTGACTGGCTCAGGACTTTGTCAGCTTTTTCCTGAGGCATGCTGGGACACGGCGGTGCGGTGGCGGCGGGCAGCTGTGATGCTGTTGTGTCGGCAGCGTTGTCGGTTTTTGTGACATCAGCAGCCTCGACTGGCCTCCTGCTCCTCCTGCTGCTCCTCCTGCTGCTCCTCCTCCTCCTCCTCCTCCTCCTCCTCCTCCTGCTGCTGCTTCACCTCCTCCTCATCCTCCTCCTCCTGGCAGGGCGGGGCTTCACTCCTCCCTCGCCATGGTGACGGCTTCTTGTCCGGCGGGTCTTCTGATTCGCTGTCCTCTGACGAGCTGCCGGACTGATCTGCTGCGACACAGAGGACAGTCAGCGACACTGACCGATGACAGGACATATAAACAGGAAGTGGGCGTGTTCTCACCGTTGGACGCTCGGTCTGAGTCGTACATGCCCGACGTCCTCCTGGTTCTCCTGCGAGGAGTGTCTGCGGGGGGAGGAGCCACATGTCAGAGAAACACAACATCCTGTTTGAGAATCAGCTGACTGATCTGAGCGCGCTCAGTGAGTCTTACTGTCTCCGTTGGCCATGTTGGACGGCGTCTCCGTCCTCCTGCCGTTTGAGCGTCCCTCGCTGCTGGGTGTTTTGGAGACGCTGCGTCCTGCTGAGCTGGTGGGCGTGGTCCTGATCTGAGGACGACCACGCTTCGCTCCGGTGGGTTTCACTGCCAGTGACGGCGTCTTCTCCTCGTCTCTGTCCCTCTCAGACTCGTCCTTCTCTTTGTTCTGCTGGGACAGACGGAGACGGTGAGGACACGAGAAAAAGCAGCTGATGACATCAGAGACATTCTGTCCATCAGTCAAACTAACCCCGCCCACTCCTGACCCCTGCAACTGATTGGTCAGTGAAGCTTGTCAAGCTCTCAGACAGAGAGAAGGAGTGACATCATGCAACACTGTTCTCAGCATCACCACTGGAGGCCTGGAACAAGTCACGCCACACGCCCGTCACACGCCCGCCACACGCCCGCCACACGCACGCCACACGCCTGTCACACGCCCGCCACACGCACGCCACACGCCCGCCACACGCCCGACAGCGAGCTCACCTTCACCTTCTTCCTCTGCCTCTTCTTGGTTCCTTTCTCCGCGGGCCAGATGATCCTGTCAGCCTTCACCCACTCATCATACCTGTGGATCAGACACACCTGAGTCAGGACAGGCTCCGCCTCCGTCATGACATCATGCGTTAACCTTCAGGCGGCGTCACTGACCTGACGTTCCAGCCGTAGTAATGAACCAGGTAGAACTGCTCTCCGTTGTCCACGTCAGTCTTCTTGATGTGAGCCTCGTAGATCTTCTGAGTCTTTCCTCTGCCGTACTTCACCCTGACCTTCGTCCCCGTCAGAGAGTCCTCGTCCTCCTCATCCTCACTCCTGACACACACACACACACACACACACACACACACACACACACACACACACACAGTGTTAAAGCAGGAACTCAAACCAGACTATGTATTTTTGCCTACAAACATCAAAGCGCTCCGTCTCACCCGACTCCTCGCCTCCTCTCCACCTCCTCCTCATCTTCATCATCCTCGTCCTCGTCCTCTTCTTCAGAGCCTTTCTCTGAGTCGTCCATTCTTCTGTTGCTGCGTCTCCTCATCTCCCTCTGCTCCTCAATGATATCTTCTCCTCCTCCTCTCTTCTCTGGTCTGGAGGGCGACTCTCTCTCCATCTTCACCTGACTCCCCACACACCTCCTCCTCCCCTAAAACACAGACACATGGAGACTTGGACCTGATCACAGCTGACATCAACCTGCGACTGACAGTTTCTACTCAAAGACAGAAAGAAGTTCATGTAGAACATCTGCTGAATTTAACAAGAAGGTCCAAATAATGCAGAATGAGTCAGAGACAGAGTTTCACAGAGTTTATAAAGTGTCTCCAACTCAACAACTCACTAAACTGACACATTTGTTAAGGGAGTCTGGGGACTTTCTCCACGGGGACAAAGAAGGAGCCTATATTGTTCCTGTTTAGTGTCTTTGTAACATGTGACATGTTTAGATCAATAACATGTTTCTTCTTTCATAAATGGAGTGTAAATGGTGACATCAGTGTAAACAGTGTGTTCAAACAGCTGATCAGTGTTGGCAGGTAAGACTTTAGCACTTTAGACACAGAAGCAGACAGGCTGGTACAGACATGCTGCCACAAACTGACACTTTGTACAAGGAGACAAACAACTTCAGCTTCTGATTTAATGCTGAATTTACAACAAGGACACAACCAGTTAGAATCTGTCAGAGACACAGTTTCACTACGTTAGAAAGTTTAACACTACACAACAACTCTTAAAATTAGCCACATTTGTTAATGGAGTCTGGTGCTGCTGTTGAATAAAGTTTGAATCAATGTTTGTGTCTCACCCTTGGGGACAACTGTCTCTCCTTCACCTCCTCCTTCTCGCTCTCACTGTCCGACTCCGCCTCCTCCATCTTGTCATCCACAGTTCCCACCTTCAGGGGTGGCGAGGAGGGCTCTTTCAGCTCCGGCCCCGCCTGCTTCTGATTGGTCGGAGCGGTGGGAGGGCGAGGGTTGTTGTGATGGATGGTCCTGAAGGTGATGGCGGCAGAGCGGCAGTACTCCTCAAACCCATACAGGTACCTAACGACACAGAGCACGCGGTCAGCAAACCAGGGACTGATGGGAAGTGATGATGTCACAGATGAGGTCAGAGGCTTGTCAGATCAACGCAGACTGGCTGCAACTAACAAACAGTTATCACTGATCAATTATTCAAACGTCTTCATTTCCTGTCAGAATAAAGAAAAGTCGGCGTCACAGCAGGTGAGGCTGTGCTGATGTCACAGCAGGTGAGGCTGTGCTGATGTCACAGCAGGTGAGGCTGTGCTGATGTCACAGCAGGTGAGGCTGTGCTGATGTCACAGCAGGTGAGGTCTCTTACTTTCTGTAGGCCGTCTTGACGTTGTAGGACGCAGCAGAGTTCAGGACGGGGATCCCCAGATCCATGTAGACCTGCTTCCACACGGTCCCAGACTCGATCTACAACACACACACACACACACAGACACACACAGACACACACACACACACACACACACACAGGTCACACGTGTGTCTCACCTGGTTTCTGCAGAACAAAAGTATCATCTTCACACTGAAATCCTTAAAATGTTCTGTGTTCCCGCAGCACACAGTTTACTGGATGCTGGACCAGGATTGGCTCCAAACCATTTGTGATGTCACAAATCATGCCCGTTGGCTCCGCCTCTTAAAAATCTGATTGTCAACGAGCTCAGAGGAAATTTACACTCTGATCAATAAATGTGGAAACAAACTGATCACATCCATCTTTTTACACAGTGAATCTCAACCATTCAGCCGGTGTCAGCGGTCTCCATGGTAACCAGACACTATCCTCCAGCTGCATCACACTGCACGACCAAATATGGTGATAACGACAGAATCCTTCAGCTGCTCGACATGAAAGCAGAAGATCTTTTCTGTGGACGCTGGTCAATAACAGTTAAACACTTGATGATCTGATCATCAGCGTCCGTCTCGTGTCTGAGATGATCCGCAGTGATGTCACAGTGATGTCACAGTGAACGTCAGCGCTCACCTTGTGGCAGCCTCCCAGGTGGTAGACCAGTCTGAAGAGCTTGAACAGGTTCAGGTCCTTATAACCCAAAACTGGAGGCTTGTTGATGGGAGTCCCTGATGGAGACACACACACACACACACACACACACACACACACACACACACACACACACACACTTGATTTATTCATCCACTTTATACGTTCCTACACACCGACAGTGTTTCCCACACACACACTTCGCCTGCAGGTCTAACAGGTGTATTCTGTGACCCATTCTAGCATTTTTACTTTGATTTTTGTCTCTACCTGAGAGCGATGCCGCCATGATGGATGAACCAGGTGACCATCTGTCCTCGCGCTACACTTCCTGTCTACTGACACTGATGTCACCTCTTCTACGTAACGTACAGCTGCGAACACTGTTCCATTTTAGAAATACTGTTAATTCAAACTCGTACTGTACGAGTTCATCGTCAAGCCACAGCCTGACAGCTCACACTGCTGGCTGCTGAGAACTGTCAGTAAAGATCAGTTTGAAGCTCGGAGTATTAGCAACAATGCTAACAAGGCAGAAACGAGCTGCCTTGATCATCCCTCCAAGACAAAGAGGCGTCTAAAACGCAACCCAACGTTTCTCTCGTTCATATCGGCCGTAACACGATGAGAATAAACGGGGAGTGAAGCAGGACGTCTCACCTCGGTCCTCCATGAACTTGTAGAGCTGCTGCAGGAAGTGATCTCTCTCCTCCGGATCAGGCTCTTCATCAGGCTGCCACACACACACACACACACACACACACACACAGGTAAGTATCTGACCCCTCCAGCAGCATCAGTCACACCTGCTGTCACATGAACACTCACCTCCTCCTTTATGTGTTTCTTCTTCTTCTTCTCCTCCTCGTCACCCTCCTCATCGTCATCACTCTCCTTCTCCTCTTCATCGTCCTCCTCATCGTCACTGGAGGATGAGTCCAGGATCTGACTCATGTCCATCTTCCAAATATCTGGAACCTCCCTGCTGCTGAGGAACATCTGGGCTGCTTCAAAACCTGGAAGATGTGGAGGAAGAAGAAGGATGAGAAGGAGAAGGAGAAGAAGAATAAGAAGAAGAAGGATGAGAAGGAGAAGAAGAAGAATTAGGAGAAGGAAGAGGAAGAAAAGGAGGAAGAAGAAGAAGAAGAAGAAGAAGAAGAAGAAGAAGAAGAAGAAGAAGAAGAAGAAGAAGAAGAAGAAGAAGAAGAAGAAGAAGAGTCATCGTCTGTCAGGTGACTCAGAGTGCCCTGGTGCGTTATGGGAGTTGTAGTCCTCACCTCGCCTGGAGCTGAACTCTGACTTGGCGATGCCGACGGAGCCGACGACGTGCACGTGTCTCCTCGCCACCGTGTAGCTGCAGGACGACAGGAAACAGGAAGTGAGGTGATGACACACAGCTGATCAGCTTCTGATCAACGATCAATAATCAAAGCAGAGCAAACTCACAACTTGGAGTCACTGAAGGCTCGGACCAGACACTGATCCTTCTTCACCAGCAGCTCGTCGTTACAGCTCGGAGACACCACCTGAACAGCACAGAGAACGTCAGAACCATCCACAGCCGGTTCTCTTCAGAACCGTCCACAGCCGGTTCTCTTCAGAACCATCCACAGCACGGTTCTCTTCAGAACCATCCACAGCACGGTTCTCTTCAGAACCATCCACAGCACGGTTCTCTTCAGAACCATCTACAGCCGGTTCTCTTCAGAACCATCCACAGCACGGTTCTCTTCAGAACCATCCACAGCACGGTTCTCTTCAGAACCATCCACAGCCGGTTCTCTTCAGAACCATCCACAGCCGGTTCTCTTCAGAACCGCAGAACAACCGTTTATAAAACATGATCAGAAGACTTCAGTTCTTCTTCTTCTCCATCATCCTTCTTTCATTTCATGTGTCCAACACAGATATCAACAGATTGAACATGGATCAGATGTTTACGTCACATCTCCTGCAGAACCAGCTGGTGAAGATAAACATGATGTTCTCTCACCAGAGCCAAGTACCAGCTGCTGGGCTCCTCCTCGTTCTCGATGCTGCACACCTTCCCCAGCAGCTCATCGTTCAGCCGCCGCCGGTCCTCCTCCTCATCCTCACTGGACGAAGACTCGTTCTCCTCATCAGCCCTGAGAGACAGACAGGTGGAGACAGACAGGTGGGGTCAGGATACAGTCGGCAGGTGGAGACAGACAGGTGGAGACAGACAGGTGGAGTCAGACAGGTGGAGACAGACGGGTGGAGACAGACAGGTGGAGACAGACGGGTGGAGACAGACAGGTAGAGACAGACAGGTGGAGTCAGACAGGATCAGAGCAGCGTTTCCTGGTGGAGCGCTTGTTTTCCTCACAGTCACAACAACACGTGGCTTCACTGATCATCACTCCACAACAGAAACGGATCTCAGGAGATGATTCTGGAGTCTTTACATCCTGACGTCAACATCTCTCACAGAAACTGTGTGTTGCCGATTGAACTGTCGTATCTGAACAGTTTGCGTGTGTGAATATAAACAGGTGTCACTTGATGCTGTAACAGATTATTAATAACTGTCAGACTCACAGAACTCTTCTGAGCATCGCAGCTACATCAGCTCGCTGTAGGCACAAAGACTGATGTGGGTACATTTGGAGGTGCATCAAAATATGTTTATCTATTTGCTTTCCTGGCTGTGACTCGTGAACGATCACGTCCCAACGTTACAGGTGTGAATCCTCACAATCTGACTCGACTAAGACTCAGCTGCCATCCTCAGTGATCTGTATCGCTGCACACGCTGCTGTTCATCAAGTCTTTCCAATAATCAGGCTACAAAATAAAAGCTGCATCTTCTCAATACATAAACATCACAAAAACAGAACTCGATCCATCTCAGTGTCGGACACGTTTGTTGTACTCTACAATACTATAGTCTTCACATGGCAGCTTCAACAGAAAACCTTCCCTGACTCTGCTCTGGCTGCAGGCTTCAGGTGAAGATGGCTGATGTGATCAGTGATCGTTGTGAGGCAGAAGTCTCGTCCAGTTCCTGCTTCACAGCGAGTTCTTAAAATCCAACATGTGCCCCGAGATGTTCCTTTAAAAAACACTGGGTGAGTTCAGATGATCTCTGCCTCCCTCTGACATCCCTCCTACATCAGTAACGTTAGTCTAATGTCCGCCTACAGTTCAAAGCATGAGAGCAACGTTACCGTCCAGCTGAGGACCAACAGTCAACATGAGCTGCAGACTGTGTTCACACCTCCAGCCGACATATCATGACTATAAACCTCTGGTAGGATTCAGTTTAACATTTATCATCTGGCTCAGTCGCAGGTGGAGCAGCAGCTCCTGCTCTGAGGTCAGCGAGCTGGTTCTGGATCTGGTTCTGGTTCTGGGATGACAGAATAAGCTCCAACACTATGATCCTCCACTCTGTCACCGGCGTCAAAGACAACCAGCAGCAACAGTTTGATTCATTATGAATCTACTTTTTATTCCGGACCGACAGGAAGCAGCTGTGAGGTCAGAGTGGTGATGTAACGTGACTGACAGGAAGTTAAAGAGCGGCCGACTCACACAGCCTGCGACGAACGCCGCCCGCCACGGTTAGACTTCTTGCCGATAACAGGAGTCCCGAAATGTTCTGGGTTCGTCAGCGGCAGCTGGTCCAACGTCTGAGAGGAGAGAAGGTCAGAGGTCAGAGGTCATGTGCTGCTCTGGTGGAAGGATACCTGCCTCAGAAGTTGTGTGTGTGTGTGTGTGTGTGTGTGTGTGTGTGTGTGTGTGTGTGTGTGTGTGTGTGACTTACCTCACTCTCTGCAAAATGTCTCTCTCCCTTCAGACACAGGGACGTTCGACGGAGTGTCTTCTCATCTCCGTCATCAAACACTGAAACACACACACACACACACACACACACGTTGTGAAACAGGAATCAAGACACATTCACTTCCTGTCATGAACCTCCTTCACTCTGACTGACCTGTGAAACCAGCCAATTAGAGAGAAGGGACCGACCCGTCATTCAGTTTGTTTAAATACTTGTTTTTCAGGTGAAGAAGAAGAAGGAGAAGAAGAAGAAGGAGAAGGAGAAGAAGAAGAAGAAGAAGAAGAAGAAGAAGAAGAAGAAGAAGAAGAAGAAGAAGAAGAAGAAGAAGAAGGAGGAGGAGGAGGAGGAGGAGGAGGAGAAGAAGAAGAAGAAGAAGAAGAAGAAGGAGAAGAAGAAGGAGAAGAAGAAGAAGAAGAAGAAGAAGAAGAAGAAGAAGCAGCAGCTTAATGAGGCTAAAAGTTGAATCAAACACTGAATAATTAAAGAATCTGATCTAACTGCTGCCGTTAGCCTGTTAGCCGCATTAGCTCCTGCAGTTTGTTTACAATTCAGACTACTTCCTGTCCCCTCCCGCAGCCACACTCAGGTGAATGATAACCTCCTGCACCGGCTCAGGATTGGTCAGACAGCCTTCTCAGCATCATCATCCTCCTGACAGCCAATCAGAGCACCTCCTCAGCTCCTCTGAAACTCCAGATCTGATCTCTGAACAGGTCCACAGTGTTGGACCTGAACCTGAACCTGAACCATCCTGTCACCTCTGACTCTCGTCTCCGAGTTGAGGATCACTTCAGTCTCCATGGTAACAGGAGGTGTTTGGTGACACCTGAAGCTACTCTGCGTCCTTTTTGATCCACAATCTTCAGACATGTTTACAATCTATGATTTCACCGTCCTGTCTGTCCGTCCCACAAACCGTTCCCCCCGTTTCTCCCTCCCTGAGGTTCTGGTCTGGGTCAGGACTCACCCACGGTGTAGAGGCTGGCGTCTGTCAGCTTGCTGATGACAGCCTCGCTAGATAAACCCTCGTTAGTCTTCACCTCCACAGTGGAGCCCACCTGAAGGACACAGAGGGACAAGATTTTACTTTTAGAGACAGTTTCCTGTTTCCATGGCGACAGTGAGATCATCATCATCATCTTCTTCTTCTTCTTACCCTGAGTGGTCCTTTGACCTGGTCGTCCTGCACCACCTGGGACGTGCTCTCACCTTTCAGAGTCACCTGGAGACACACAGAGACGGAGATTAGTAGGTTAGATCAGACAGAGACATGTTTCCTCTTGTTAAAGGAACAGTTCACACAAAAGCTACAATCCCAACTCTTCTTCTGTCCTGAACAACAACTTTTGACCTTGAGGACAAACTGTCTCTAACGATTAAACAAGCTCAGCCTGGACAGTTTGTCCTCTTTCTCACAGGGACCGAGGACAGAGTCAACATGGACTCAAAGGACACTTCATCTGAGAAGAGGACACTTCCCGGACTTCCTGTCCACAGCTGAGGCCGGACTTTCTGTCTCCAGCTGAGCCTGCAGTCTCACCTTGACCTTGACGAGACGTTTCACAGTCTTGATCTTGGCCTCGCAGAAGGCTCCTCTGTACTTGGCGCTGACATCCGTCCCCACCGTCAGGTAGGCAGGCTCGTCTGCTGCCTGCAACACACACCAACAGCATCAGAACACACGCAGACGCAGTCCCAGCATGCACCGGGGCACACGAGAGCAGCTGTGGATCTCAAATGCCACTGACTGAATGAAGCTATGCGTTAGCCTCCGTCTGTATCCAGTTAGCTGCTAACATTAGCCTCCTGGTGCCTTCATGCTCCTCTGACCAGCAGCACTTTGTGTTGTACTAAAACAGCAGAATAGAACTATTGTACTTGAACTGACAGCTCGATGTCACGCTGAACGTCTGGTACGGTGGGCGAGAGGGGACAATCCTCGCAGCTCTACAAACCGCCACCAGGTTTAGAAAGAAAAGGTTTCCTGGTTCTGAACTGATTCTAGTTTCCTGCTGGACACTTTAATGTGCTTTAAGTAACCCACTAACTGCAGCTGCTGTTAGCTTGTTAATGCAGTTAGCCCTGCAGTTAGCTGATTCTGCTCAGACTGGACCAGGAGCTCCGAGCACCAGGGAGGCGTTGGAGCTCTGGCTGATAACAGGAGTGCTGGAGCGACGGGTGGAGGAGACGGAGGTGAAGAGGAGGCTGAGGAGTTAAAGAGAGAGACCGAACAAGAGACAAGCGACGATCTCAGACCGGCTTTCAGTGGACAGATAAAGGCTGCAGACAGACGCAGAGCCGGACGCTGCTGTCGGACGGGTAAACAACACCAGCTGACTGTTATCTGTCCCGTCGGTGAGGCTGCTTGATGTTCGGCTGTGTCAGCAAAGTTTTCAACACGCTCCTTCTGATCATAACTAATACTCGTGTTCAGCCGTCTGTATGAGCACAAAAATCACAAATTATACTAATTATTACTTTGGTCTAGGAAGCTCTGGATCTGACTCAGAGGCTAAACTATAATTATGAAACATTACTGATGCATCAAAATTTTTGATTTCTACACACGATTCATGTTTTCTCACTGCGACACTTCATGTAAAACAGCGTATGTGATACTGAACTATAATCAAGACAGACAGATGCATTTATCTCCGTGATCTTTACTCACATTCTTCCATCCTGAACTAAACACAAGAAGCTGCCGGGTGTAGAGCGTAAACACCACTCACACGTTTACCGTTAAAGCTGATCGTCGAGGGAACGATCAGAGACCCTCCATGTAGACACACCGCAGAGTTACAGAGAGCTCACCTGGTCCGTCAGAACAAACTGCAGGTCAGGTCGGACTGAATGAACCTTCAGCAGGTGTCGTTTAAGGTGCTATTTAAGTTACAGCAACAGGAAACTTTCAATATGTTTAAAAACACAATTCAATCTTTAAAACAGTCAGATTTGACTTCAGGACTTTTAAAGTCAAGTCAGTCTCAGTTTTGATGAGAAAACAAGGAGGAATCTTTTTCTTATCTTGGGATGAAATCAGTAAACAACATAAACACGTCCGGATACAGGACGCATGACTTTTATTTTGGAGGGCTGTGAATGAAACAACCGTAACGGTTCAGTTTGAGTGTTTAACTCAGAGACACTTCTTACTGTCAGTCACACATTTACAGACGGATCGTGTCGCATTGTGTTTGTGTCGTCTGTGTTAACAGTGAAACTGGACGGACACAGTCTGAGCCGGACGGACACAGTCCGGACCGGCAGAGCCCGGCTCGGAGCGGGACTGAGGACATGTCTTCAGTTTGTGTCGCAGGTCAAACTCACCTTCATGTCTCCGGTTATTTGAGGGAGTCCAGCTCGAAGGATTTCAGCTCACTGAAACACACAAACAGGAAGAGACTCGTGATTAAAGTTGGACACACAGCAGAGGACAGACGGGGACAGTGTCAAACTGTCCTGAGGTTGTAAAATAATGCTAAGCTAACCAACTAGCCTCTCACTTGTGTTAGCTCGGCATTCTTTCCTGGCTCGGTGCAGCCCCCTCCCTCCTCCTGCCCGGACCAGATCAAATATGTGGCACAAACAGCGCCTATAACTTAGCTAGCGACGTTTACTTGGTGTGAACACGGAGCTCCGGGTCCAGCGGGCTGGAGGTTAAATACCAGCGGGTCGGTGAGGGGACACCGAGCCGCCGAGGAGCGCGGCCGGAGAGGAGCGTTCCTTCCCGCTCCGCTCCCAGCTCCACTGAGTCACGTCGCCATCACAGCTCGCCATGTCAGCTCTGCTAGCTCGGCTAACTTTACCTCCCCCCGAACCGTCTGCCTGCGACCAGCAGCCGGGGGAGGGCCCCGGGTGAAACACCGCCGAGTCCCGACACTCACATAAACCACACAACGGCTGTTTGCCGCGGGGAGAGCGGAGAGCCGAGCGGCGGTTCACCCTCCGGTCCGAAGCTAAATTTAGCTAGTTGGCTAACTAGCGACTCAACTAGCTAGTTTGTGATCATATGGCGATTTAAACCGTCTGTAACAGCAGAGCCTCGAGCGGCGTCAACATTAGCTCCCGGCTCGATGCTAAACTAAGTTTGTCGCGGACGGACCGGCACCGTGTGACCCGACGGACACAAAGTGTTGTGATTTATTTATTTAATATGTGTCTGCTCCACAAAGGCGCAGAAGCTTCACATTTCTTCACTGCAAAAACAAGCCGACTGCCGCTGCCATTCAATTCACAGCAGGCTCGTTACAACGGCGGAGAGCTGGAAGCCTCCCGGCCGCTCCGGTGACATCCCGCCGGCTCTCTGACCGCGGCCGGCCGCTCATTGGACCCGTTTGTAGTTATATCTGGGTTCAGAACAGAACGGAACATTTAATACTCACATTCACGCCGCAGCTGCTTCCCCTCTCGCTCGGGTTGCAAAGCGATACACGAACAACAAGCTGTTGAGCCCCGAGCTCTGTTTCCCGACACGCGATTGGCTGCGGTGACAGTGGTGGTCGCCACGGAGTAATCCGGTTGGTCGAGCGATTCCTCGATTGTAATTGGACATACCTCATCTGGCGCCGCTATTGGTTGATACGAACGCGGCGCCACAAGGGAAATGACGGCATCTACTGAATAATCGTCCAATCAGAGGCGAGTTTAAGAGAAGAACCCACCAGTGGAGATTGCAATTGGTCTCGCGCGTTTTGTTCCCAGCAGCGGCGCGTCGCTATTGGCTGCGCGGGCTTCCTTGTCTGTACCGACAATGTAGGAAGCCCTGCCCCCGATACGTGCTGGAGAGCAGCACACCAAACCCCATTCAAAAATCTTCAGAGTTAATATCACGTTGTTTATTGATAAGACTGTGTAAATGCCAGAAAACAAACGATACATTTTTTAAACCATCAGAATTTGTAATAGATCTTCTGTCAGCCGCCTCAACAGCTCAACGTTTACACCTGCTTTCACATGTTTTACCACCAATCAACGTGCAAAAGATATTCGATCGACATACCCGGAAAGAGGTCAAACAATGTACAGAAGTTCAATTTATATTTATATACGCAGTGCGTGTTACAATGGCAGGTATGCCGGAGTGAAGAAATGTTATTATGACGTGGTTAACGTTCCTTACTTTTGTTCTATCACGTCAATAACTCGCCAGCGACCGCTGTCAACATTTAGTAAACACTTTTCTAAAGGCAGTTCGGCGAGGTGGGTTCCATATGTGAGACAACGTCACGTTTCAGGGATTGTGTCGAGGCAGGCTCCACAACAAACCGCCGGCCTGTAGTTCTCACGGCACGGACACTCAGTGGACGAGCCGAGGGGAAGCCTGTTCGGGCTCGGCCGGTAAACACACATTTTAAAGAGCATCACGGCAACAAACGTCGGTTTGGGGTGAACATGGTCTGTTTGTGGCGCCGTTTGTAAAGAGCCGAGTGGGCGGGCTCATCGGGCCGTTTACGTAACAGGAAGAGAGTGACGACAGAGCCATATATGTCATGTTCCTGTTAGGAGAGTGGAGGTTATCTCTAAACGAGGAACCAGATCAACTTGAAGAGAGAGACCATCTTATTTCACTATATCAATCAATCAATGAAGCAATATTCAGACATATTAAATCATACACACTGTTCACAAAGCCAGAAGGATAAAGAGCCTTTACAACAGCCGGGAATCTTCTAAACGTAAATGTATATAAATGTAAACTTCCTGTTTGTTTCTTTTTTCATTGTTTTCATTGCTGTTATTATGAAATGTGATTTATTAATAAAGGACATTGAAAAATAAGGATTCATTCAGAGTTTAACATGTGAGAAGCTTCTGGTCACTAACTTTAACAATGTGTTTATAAAGCACTTGTCTATTCACTTCTAGTGTCTTATTGTTGTACTTGAGTGTAACCTCCTGATCGATATCTGTTAATGATCAGCTGACAGAGAAAACACAGCAGGAACACAAACAACTTTAACTTTTTTTATTTTCAAAGCTGAAATTCATCAAACCAAAAGAAAAACAACCACATGAACGTTCAACTATAAAACATAAAAAACAATCTGATGTGTGTGAGAGAGAGAGAGAGCGGTCAGCAGAGGTGAAGAAGTTACATGTTGTCTTCATCAGAGTCGTCTTCCTCCTCCAGAGAGTCCTGAAACACACACAAGCACAAGGGTCAGCTGACTGAAGCTGTGTGTGCGTGTGCGTGTGTGTGTGTTGTGTGTGCGTGTGTGTGGCGCTCACCTTGGCGTATTTCTCAGCCTCCTCTCTGACGTCTTTGGGTACCAGTTCATGTCGTCCATTTGTGACTGGAGGGGGACACAGGAGGAGTCAGGCGTTGCCATGGAAACACAGGCAGGAAACAGCGACATTGTGTTACCTGACAGGTACATCATGTTCTTCTCTTCCTTTCAGTTAAAAACTAAACTGCATCATAATTAATGTGGAGCCAGTAACAACTGTGTGTGTGTGTGTGTGTGTGTGTGTGTGTGGTCAGACAGCCAAGAGGAAGTGACATCACAGAATCATCATCCCAGCTGACTGATCGATCAGTTTAAACAGTTGAGATCATCACGTGACTGAAGATCAGTTTTTACACTTTAATGATTTAATTTATTTCTGTCTGCGCAGGAAGTGAAAGAAGATGAACAGACAGATGAAGCAGCAGGGGAAGAAGAGCAGCAGGGCTCTGATTGGCTGGTTCTCACCTTCTCCGACCCAGCTGAGCTCCAGCTCGAAGGCTTTGTCCTTCACCTCGTCGTGAACGATGTAGATGCTGCAGTCAGACACAGAAGGTGGAAGAAATGTTAGAAATACAGAGTTTGACAACATGTCAACCTGGAGGAGGAGGAGGAGGAGGAGGAGGAGGAGGAGGAGGAGGAGGAGGACTTTACTGTGTATTAATAAAACAAACAAACGGACTCATGGGTTAGGGTTCATCGTCTTTACACCGTCACTTCCTGTTTTCACATCAGTTTTTAAAAAGGTCTCCGTTCACACATACAGGAAGTGACTGAGCTGAGATCCAGACGGGTCTGATACCAGTTCAGACTGGTGTCAGAGTGTGTGAGGATCAGACTCTGAACACAGGCTTCAGTTTACATCCGTGTCATGTAGTCTGAAGTCCTAAACCCTGAGGGTTAGCATGTTAGCACATCTGGTTCCCTCTTCTCATGAAGTCTGCGTTTCCAGTTAAATGTGTGGAATAAGGTGTGTGGTTACCACAGGCTGAACATGTTTACATGTTTTGTTCTCCATCATTAACTGTCCCACAGTTTAATTATGAAGCTCTTCATGTGTTAGAAACAGTTAGCGGTTGCTAACAAGTGTCTGAATGAGACTCCAGAGGTTGTCGGGGACATTAAACGTCCTCACAGCGAACACGGAGACTCGTCTCCTCACTAGTCCGTCTCTACAGGCCACTTTAGTTCCACACTGTTCTAACTCTGACTTTACAGCTTGTACTCTGATCAGTTTATAGAAAACCTGGATAGTAATTGTGCAGTAAGACTCTTAGTGGTGGAGACGTTTGAGTCATGTGACCGTGATGTCGTCTGTTTGTAGCCGAACATTAGCTTCTTACTGCTACACATTTAATTTAGCTTCAGACATCACAGAGTGGAGTTCATCTGTGGAGATGATCTGGATCAACAGAACCTGGACGGATCAGAACCTTCAGATTATGTTCTGTAATAATCCAGAATCCAGTTCAATAATCCCACAGAGGAACCAGAGAGATGCTAACTGCAGCTAGCTACAGACATCCTGCTGCTCTCTGTTGAACACGCGTCTTCAGACTGAGGTGATGATGAACTCAGTGCTGTTCAGTGTCAATAAAGTTTAGTTTGGATGCAGCTGACTCACATTTTGGCGACCTCCTTGACGAGCTCCCTGCACGTCATCTCCTTCATCTGTCACACAAACACACAGGAGATCCATTCATCAGATCAATATGTTCTCATGTGATCAAAACAAGGAGCTCTGAATGTTTTGGGTCTTCAGCTTGATTAAAGACAATTCATTGATTATAAACCAGCTGCAGATGATGTGGAGGTTCAGACTAACCTGCAGTTTTTCGATTTCTGTCTTGGCGGCTTGTTTTGCTTTTCCGATGGCGCAGCCCCAGTAACCCTGAACACACACACACACACACACACACACACACACACACACACACACACACACACACACACACACACACACACACACACACACACACACACACACACACACACACACACACACAGTTAACTCTGCAGTTCAGAACACCGGAGCTTTGTACTGTGGAGAGCTGAATATACTCTCACTGGTCACTTTATTAGATACACCTGTTCAATTGCTTGTTAACACAAATAGCTACTCAGCCAATCACATTGCAGCAACTCAATGCATACAGGCATGTAGACGTGGTCAAGACAACATGTTGAAGTTCAAACCAAGCATCAGAAAGGGGAAGAAAGGGGATGTACGTGACGTTGAACGTGGCATGGCTGCTTGTGACGGACGGGCTGGTCGAGTTTTCACAAACTGCTGATCTACTGGGATTTTCACCCACAACCATCTCTAGGGTTTACAGAGGACGGTCCGAGAAACAGGGAAAAGGATCAGGTCTCCAGGTTCAGAGCTAAAGATGAGCCGCTGTCACCTCACAAATAAAACACTGAGATCAGAGTAAATATTAACCTACAGATTTACAAGATGAAGTCATTTTCTGCAGCGTTTCTGTCTCATTTACAGCGACTGTGTCTTCACCAGTCGTCGTTTTGTTGCATATTGTGCAGAAGAAGAGTCAAATGACCTCAAACGCCTCTTTTATGTGAACACACAGTCTGAAGAAGAAACCCGAGTTAACAGACAGTAGATGATGAACCTCGTCTGCTTGTTACCCGACAGCAGCTGTAGGGTTTGTCACACAAAGAAAGTCTTGATAGACTCACTGGCCACTTCATTAGGTACGAGGGGCGTGACGAGATCTCGCCAGATTAAACTTGGCGATATTTCTCGTCGCGTTAAAAATCTGTCTCGCGAGATTTGTGAGCTATCCACACTTCTATTTGTGACCATAAGCCCTTTTGGCGGCTCGCTCTGCGGATTTAGACAGAAGGCGGCAAACTGGTGGTCTGTTTTGTTCCTCCAGTTTTGCCCCTCGGAGGGTAACGTTACACTTATTTGCGCCTCCATTGCTGTAAATCCGAGGCGGCAATGTGGTGGCAAATGCTGAGATGGGCGGAGGTGTGGATGACGTGCACTGCTGCGCACCCACAGCCGGGAGTTTTAAAACCAGGAAACAGCTGATCACAGCAGTCAGTTCGTCACTTCATCCACCAAGATGAGCAGCTGGAAAGCCGCTGAGATCCGGGAGATGCTAGCGTCTCCTCGCTCTCTGTAGCTGTCTTGGTTGTCCGCTTGTTGTTGTAGCGGCGAGCTAATAGCGGTCGCTACTTTCAAATTAAAAGCCCCCCGCTAAGAACCCAGTTCTAAACTCCGATGGGGTGCAATGTAAAGCTCTTATTTTGAAGACAAATTCGACCTGCTTCTCTTCACGCCCAACTTCCTGCTTCACGTCACGTCACATGTTGACGCCTACCAGAGGAGGAAAAGTGGAGGCTGTTTGGAAAAGGAGGAATATTACACCTCCCTTTTAGACAGACAAGGAGGCACATTGCAGCCTTTACCTTGCTGCACATGTGCCACCTTTTCTATCTGAAAGGGGCTACAGTTTGGAGGAGTGAACGTTGAAGCTGCTGGCTGACAGAACGTTCTCCCTCAGCTCAGTGTCAGTCTGGATCAGGACTATTGATTATTGATTATAGAGAGATGATATTTAAAGGAGCTGATCAGTGAAATAATCTTCCAGCTGGTCGGCAGCATCAGTTGCCATGGTGATGGGTACAAACTTCCCTGACAAGCTACGGACCTCTGATCTGACATCAGTTAGTTCACCATGACAACAGTCACACACCAATCACAGTCCTCCGTCTGAGTGACTCACATATGAGATGCCCGACGGGTCGACCATGTAGAGCTGAGGACCGTCGTCTTTATCGTACGAGCCCAGGATGAAGCTGGAGACAGAGAGGAGGAGGAGCATCATCAGCATCATCATCATCAACAACATAAACAACAACACACAGAGTGAAAACTGCCTTCAAACTAACAACTCCATCAGATACACATCTTTACCTCAATAAGTGTGTGTGTGTGTGTGTGTGTGTGTGTGTGTGTGTGTTGAGTTCAGCTCAAGGAATTGGTCAGACAGCCAAGAGGAAGTGACATCACAGGAGTTCAGTCCAGTGAGGAAAGCCTGTGTGACTCATCAGCCATCCCTCTGTAGGGGCCCTGCTCTGTAGGACCCTGCTCTGTAGGGACCCTGCTCTGTAGGGACCCTGCTCTGTAGGGACCCTGCTCTGTAGGGCCCCTGCTCTGTAGGGACCCTGCTCTGTAGGGACCCTGCTCTGTAGGGACCCTGCTCTGTAGGACCCTGCTCTGTAGGACCCTGCTCTGTAGGGACCCTGCTCTGTAGGGACCCTGCTCTGTAGGGACCCTGCTCTGTAGGGACCCTGCTCTGTTCAGACTCACCTGCAGCCGAACGGCCTGACGGCGCTGTACAGTGTGTAGGCGTGCACGTACATGGCCACTCTGTCTGACAGGTGCTGCAACAAGAGAAAACAATGTTAGCTTAGCATCACATCAGCACTTCCTCAAGACCTGGTCCAGACCTGGTCCAGACCTGGTCCTGGGTAGACCTGGTCCTGGGTAGAACTGGTCCAGGTCACAAACCTTCAGAGGGATGTCGTGTCCGTAGTTTGATCGGAAGCTGGACGCCTCTTCTCTGGCTACATCAGCGAGAGAGCGAGCATCAGCCAACAGGCCTGCTACTGCCTGGAGAGAGAGGGGCAGAAGATTTCAAATAAAGCGTGTGTGAAGAGGAACAAACTGTGCAGCTCACTTTGTGTCACACACATCTAATCAATAACCTGTCAATCAGCTGGTTTCATCACACACACACACACACACACACACACGATGTGTAGCTGTGATGATTCTGCTGAAGACAAACAAAAGACAATCAGGAGAGTTTTGTGACGTCCTCCATCAGAGAGCAGACCACTCCTCAAGCACTGGGCTGTGTGTGTGTGTGTGTGTGTGTGTGTGTGTGTGTGTGTGTGTGTGTGTGGTTACCATGCCGACGTGTCTGTCGATGTTGAAGATGCGTTTGTTGGAGCCCTCCTCGTACAGTTTGGACAGAACAAGCTTCTCCACCCCGAAAACAACACCGTCCTTACAGCGGATCGCTATGGCCGTGCTGCGTGCGCACACACACACACACACACACACACACACAGTTAGATACAGCCTGCCACAGTGGTGCATTCAGGTGTAACCAAACAGCATAGGAAAAGACAACTGTCTCACATCTTTCACATTATGAGAGTTCGTTTACAGGTTAACAGTTCTGATGCTCACCTGCTGTTCTCTACGGCCTTCATGGCGTACTCCACCTGAAACACTCGACCATCTGGAGAGAAGGTGGAGGCCGACAGGTCATACTGCAACACAGAAACAGAATTAAACACACTGTATATTAATAAATGTTTATTGTTGTCTGTTATGGACCTTTATTCTTTTAGAACAGCTGTGTCTCATTACACAGTGTGTTCATAATGTAAGGATCAATGGGTTGAGAGCTATATGAGCTGTTCAGATGATCCAATGGATATTATACTGATCATAAAACAATAAGGACTCTTGTGTTAAAAACCTCACTATCTTATAGTCTCCTCAGCTATCCATTTAAGTGGAGATAAACTAATTAAAACACGTGAATAATTGATAAGATTCAACCGTCTGCGGCTGAAAATGTTTTCCAAAAGACATAATCAGTGTAGTTTGTAAATTAAAGAACAACACCTTGATTTAGATTAAAGTGTCAGGTGTTTGTTCGGTGGTAAATTCGGGGTTTGTTGCAGGTGATCCTGTTTCAGGCTGTGTTCTGACTCATTAACATTATCTCTCAGCTCAGGTGCAGTTAAGGTACTATTGATCCACTGTCACTAAACTTCAGGTAATCATCCCTCACATTGTCCTACTGACAGCAGCGTGAGACGGCTGTTTCAGCTCTCGCGTTTATTTTATCTGAATTGCGGCAGTTTGATGAACCAAATGAAGCCCGTTTAAAACAAAATACTTGAATAGTTTGATATAAAGTGTTACATTATCTTCTACATGGAGCGAACTCTCGCTGATACACAAGACAACTTAAATCTGACGTTTTCTAAAGGGAGTTTGGCATGTAGCGGAGCTAGCTGTTAGCATCGACACTACCTCCACGTCAATAACACTAATTTATAGAACTAAAGTCACTGATTCTGTGTAGACGCTCTGGTGGGGTTTTTCTTTTATTTTTCTTGGTTTAATTTCTTTCACTACAAACTGAATTTAATTAAATTAAAACTTTCTGCTCTCTACTTTCAATTTCATCTTCAGCTAGCAGGCCTCGTTGTGACTCAGCAGGCTACAGGCTAACCAGCTAGCTAACTACAGGTTGTTATGAATGATTTTCAGGATAAATGTGGAATATATTTCTCTAACTGAATTAAAATGTGACACAGAAACAACGAAAGTGAAGTTAAAGAGAAGCTTCTGCTGGAAGAAGCTCACAAACACTCACCCCGGTCCCGATGGAGCTCATTTTAACTCACACTGTTACACTGAACGGATTTCAGCTCCGCTGCATCTGCGCATGCTCCCGCGTTTCCTCATACATGAGCATCCGGTTCAGCCTTCACAATAAAAGCTTCAGTGATCACATGAAACGTGAAACACAAAATTCATGTTGACCAGAAACTAAATAGACTTACCACACGATCCATTCAGTTAGCAGCTTTTAGTCATATTGAATGTTATAATGTTTGTGATAAACATACTTAAAGTATCTGATGTTATATGTTGTTACGTATCGAAGTATCAGTAAAGTAACTGATCCATATATTTACATGTATGTGTACTTAGGGTCAACTGTTCATCACAATCACTGTTTTTTCATCTGATTAATGATAGAAATGTATGTATTTATTTTGCTGTGATGCAGCATGTAACCCTAACCCTAACTAAAGTTATCAGATAATTGTAATGGAGTGAAAAGTACAATATTAGCCTGTAAAATGGAGTGGAAGTATAAAGTAGCAGAAAATGGAAATACTCAAGTACAGTACAAGTACCTCAAAAATCTATCTAAATAGTTGAGTAGATGTACTTCGTTACACCCATCAGTCTGTATATCTGATATTGATTAGTTAATGAAAGAGGGATCACACACTGAAGAAAATATTCTAGTTCTAAACAGATGCTTTTATGTTGAAAGGACTTATTGAACCCGGTGATTGACGTGAACCTGCAGCCAATAGCAGCCCAGCTGTCTACCCCGCCCCTTCCCTCCCGTCCAATCAGAGAGCTGAGACACAGAGAGTATAAGAAAAGTGTCCGTAAAGTTTTATTCAGTCTCAGTATGACCAGGTGGATTACAGACCTGCTGAAGTTAAACAACTAAAATGTTGTGAGTGTATAATCATCTTTTTTTTTTCTTCTTCTGTTGATTCTGTTTGTCTCCGTGTTGGATCAGAAATGGAAGCTTTGGTCACATAAGAGTGAAAAAACATTCGTATACAGTGCACTTTAAAAAAGAAAGAAAGGAGCGACTGATCGACATTAAGGCAAACAGACTGAAGCTCCACCGTCAGCTGGAATGACACGAACACATCAGAGAACAGAGGCTACAGTTAGTGACGTAGAGGAGGAGGATGATGATGATCATGATGATGATGATTAGCGTTCATTAGTTAACTAATATAAACATATACAAGGCTGTTTCATTTAGTGACATTACACTTTAATAAGAACAGGAACCGACCAAGAGCTGGACGCCATCACACAGCAGCAGAACAGGAAGTTGACCGAGACAATAAAACCACCCCCGGACACACACACACACACACACACACACACACACACACACACACACACACACACACACACACACACTAAGACAACATACATAACAGAGGAGGAGGAAGATGAGACAGAATGACTCGCTGACGACGGCTGAAGCAGCAACGAAAAAAAAAAAAAGAAGAAATGAGGAGACGGACAGACGAACACCATCGGGACCGGGCCGGTCCATCGGGACCGAGCTGGTCTATCAGGACCGGGCTGGTCCATCAGGACCGGGCTGGTCTATCAGGACCGGGCTGGTCCATCAGGACCGGGCCGGTCCATCAGGACTGTCCCTGCTGACCTGGGTTTCTGTCTGTTTTTGAGTCCTGAATGTCTGATTTTGTCCAGAGTGAAATAAAAGCTTCTCTGCTGGTCTCCTCGTGTCCTGTGACTTCAATCTGAATCATTTTCTACAAATTAACATAAAATGAGGAAAAATATTTGACACATTTGTTTCACTGAAGTTCGAATCCAAAAACCTTCAGTGGATTTAAAACTGAAACAGGTTGAAAAGTTTTCACTTCGTGACTCAATAACAGACAGAAGAAGAAGTCCTGGTCGGACCGGGACCAGAACCAGCTCCTGAGAGACGTTCACATGTTTCTGGTTCTGGATCAGACGTCAGGGTTCCTCCATGTGTCGGGCTGTTGGGTAGCTGTAGGCTAACGCTGTCTGAACTGTCAGTGGAGCTAAACTGCTTCTTCTTCTGGTGTTTGTGTCAGTTCAGCAGCGCCTCCTGCCGGCTGGACCGGAGGAGGACCCGCCTGGTTCACACGGGCCAGGAGCAGCAGACTGGGAGCTCAGGACCAGGGAGTGTTGGACTGGGACGGGCCACAGCTGACTGGTTAGCGTGTTTACAGATAACTATCAATGTTTATCAGTGAAATGTAAATCTGGACGGTTAAACTCAGAGACTCTGCTGTGTCTGTGTGTCACCACTGACCTGCTGCTCGTATTGATCGAGTATCAGAAGCTGCTGACAGGAGAGTCTGATCAGAACACCTGAACCAGGAGACATTCTGATTGATCACTAATCTCATGTGAACGTCACTCAGGACACACTGGACCAGCAGAACCGGTCCAGGTGCTGCTGAGACAGAGAGAGGAAGAGGAGGATGAAGGAGATGAAGAGGACAGTGTCAGGTTAGTGATGAAGACAACAGACTTCCTGTCTTTAACCCTCAGCTCTCTCTCTCTCTCTCGCTATCTACTGTTCTCGGTGTCGTCCGTCCGTCCGCCTGGGCTCCGCCCCGTGGTGGGCGTGTCCAGTTTGAGATGGGCGGGGCTGTGGCGGAGGGGCGTGTCCAGTCAGATGCAGATGGGTCAAAGAGTTAAGTGTTCCCTTTGAGGACGCCCAGACAGCTCTGCAGCAGCTGGAGGTTCCCCTGCAGGTGAGAGGGGCGGGGCCAGAGGAGCACACAGGTCAGTCACACAGGTGAGTCACACAGGTGAGTCACACAGGTGAGGGTGAGGGGGAGACACAGAGACTAGAGCTAGGAACAAAGGCTCAAACAGAGGGTTAAAACAGGAAGTAAAACAATAAAAACTTCACATTAAAGGCAGCTGAAAAAAACAATAATAAATAAACTTCCTGTTTATAAAGTCCTCTGTTTCATTCTTTATTTGTTTGTTTCCTCGTTTACAGTCAACACAAACAGCTGATCTATTTGTGAGATGTATATACATCTGTATTTTGGATTTCCAGTGAGTTATGTTGACAACGTTCACGGTGAATGTGGACATTCTCATTTTCTTAGAAGAACATGAAAATATAAAAATCACAGTTGTCTTGTCTGGCCATAGAAATGTAAATAGTTAATATTTTGACAGCTCAAAGAGCAGCTCTCAACAACTTATCCTTCTTTAGGAAGAACATGAAGGAATGAAAAATACAGTCATCATTAAAAGTAGTTATCTGAGTGTTATATGTTCAACTGCGGACGTGGCTGCTTTATTTTGTTGTTTGTTTCGTTGTGAACTTGAAGGTCTCTTCTGTGAGGAAGACTGCAGCTACAGAAGAGAAACTAGATGGCAGGTTCATTTGTTCTAAGATATAAGTTATTGTTATATTATGTTATTAATAATGTTTTGAATTTGTAGTGTGGTACATTGCAAACAAAAGTCAGATTTTATATTGCATAAGTCTAAAAATGGCAGAGCAACCTGTGCTTTAAAAAAATACATGTAAAAATCGAGAATCGAACCGAACGTGACCTTAGAATCAAAAGTGTAATCGAATCGAGGGTTTGGAGAATCGTGACGGCCCTAAACGTGACAGTACATGAACTGGGCTGTTACCTTGGCGTGTTTGAGCTCCAGCTCTGCCAGCTCCACCAGGTTCTTCCTGAACGCTGCTACTCGCCTCGTCTTGAAGTCGATGAGCTCTGAGGTGAAAACACAAACACAGTCAGGGCTGATCACTGGACCGGACGCTGCAGCGCAGCGCTACATTCCATCTACAGCCGGCTGCTGCGTCACGCAACATTGTTGATTTGTCATCATTTCCATGACGCATGTAGCGTATAACGCACTGTCACTGGTTCACACACACGAGGTGGTCCTGTTGGGTTTTTTAAACCACGCGACCACTCAAATGTCGTTGGTTGGCCGACAACCACGCGTTTATGTGTATGTCTGATTGATTGACGTGATTGTAGATGGATTGTAGATGGAATGTTGCGCCGTGCAGCGCAGCGTCCGGTACAAACGGGTTAAAGACTGACTCAGTGACCTCCAGAGTGGCGTGCTGACCTTGCTTGGCGGACTCGGAGATCTTCTCAAACTTGTGGCAGCAGAGCTGCTGGCTGGTCTCGGCCTGCAGGACGTCTCTGTTCTTGGCTCGAGCTTTATCCAGAGCCTTGTTAGCATTCTCGTAGTCCACCAGAGACCGGCTCCTCCGGTACAGCAGGTCCTGAACACAACAGACAGACTCCGGATTATTTTCAGTTGTTTGAGTGTGTAAGTATTGATCCGTGTTCAGCACAACATTTTCACATTAACTGGTAGAAACAGATGAAGTGTTTCCTCCTATCAGTCGGATTTTACACTTAAACGTCTTCAGTAGGAATCAACGAGCCACAGGCAGGAAGTGGGACTGTTTACAGGGACGGACCGACATGTTGTTGTTCTGAACATGTTAGATGAATCTGACCTTCGCAGCCTGAGACTCTCTCAGGTAATATTTGAGCAGGTCGGCCAGTTTCAGGTCTTCATCTGCTGCCACACGAGCCTCGATCTTCTGCAACACAACAACAACACAAGAGCCTCCATCAGCTGTAGCTAACACAGACAGACAGGCAGGCAGGCAGACAGACAGACAGGCAGACAGACAGACAGGCAGGCAGGCAGACAGAGAGACAGACAGACAGGCAACACAGACAGACAGACAGACAGGCAGAGAGACAGACAGGCAGAGAGACAGACAGGCAGAGAGACAGACAGGCAGACAGACAGACAGACAGACAGACAGACAGACAGACAGACAGACAGACAGACAGACAGACAGACAGACAGACAGTCAGACAGGCAGACGTACCCTCGTCTTCTCAAACAGCTCCGACACTTTCAGGAAGAACCTGAGAGACAAGAGACAGGAAACGCATCATCAGCAGGAAGTGATGTCAGCACAAAGTTGGTGATGTCACAGTGACATCACTGATGACTCAGACGTGTGTGTGTTCATACTTGCAGACGTCTGTGGAGTCCTGTGTTCCTAATGTGTAGAGAGACGAGGCGATTCTGTTGATGTCATCAGCAGCGTCTGACACACACACACACACACACACACACACACACACACACACTTCTTAAACACATTTTAATATAAAGCTAATGGAAATAAATCTGAGCAGCTCAGGTGGAGACATCATAGAAAACTCATTTCCCATGATGCACCTACACAGACAGACTTCCTGTCAGGTGAACAGCTCACCTGCTGTGTTTCTGTTCTAAAGTGAAGCTGGTTCTTACTTTTGTGTGAACGGATCATTCTGTCAGATTTGGCCGAAGCGTCTTTGACTCTGTTGTGATATTCTAACAGAAACGTCTTCTCGTGCTCGAAGAAGTCGTCCACGTCCTGAAACACAGACAGACAGGAGTGACTCGACATACGGACAGGTGTGAGACAGGTGTGAGACAGGTGTGTCTCAACATGAGGACAGATGTGAGACAGGTGTGAGGACAGGTGTGTCTCAACATGAGGACAGGTGTGAGACAGGTGTGTCTCAACATGAGGACAGGTGTGATTCTCAGGTGTGTCACCTTGACTCCAGCCACCAGGACGCCGTCAGCCGACTTCACCACATTCTTGAAGAAGTCCTCCAGCTTCTCCTTCTTGTTCTTCCCTCGTACACTCAACTGACACACACACACACACACACACACACACACACACACACACACACAGGTCAAAGATCACAACAACAACAACAACAACAACAACACATCTGAAGACGTCTGTCTTATGTCAGAAGTGATGATGACCACAGGCTTGTTTCATCTGGGCTGCACTAAAGAAGCTATGACATCACTTCCTGTCAGTCTTGACTCTTAACATGTTCATACTCAGGTAAGTTAAGGCGTGGTCAGGTGAGTGAAGGTGTGTGAGGCGTGGTCAGGTGAGTGAAGGTGTGTGAGGCGTGGTCAGGTGAGTGAAGGTGTGTGAGGCGTGGTCAGGTGAGTGAAGGTGTGTGAGGCGCGGTCAGGTGAGTGAAGGTGTGTGAGGCGCGGTCAGGTGAGTGAAGGTGTGTGAGGTGTGTGAGGCGTGGTCAGGTGAGTGAAGGTGTGTGAGGTGTGTGAGGCGTGGTCAGGTGAGTGAAGGTGTGTGAGGCGCGGTCAGGTGAGTGAAGGTGTGTGAGGTGTGTGAGGCGTGGTCAGGTGAGTGAAGGTGTGTGAGGCGTGGTCAGGTGAGTGAAGGTGTGTGAGGCGTGGTCAGGTGAGTGAAGGTGTGTGAGGTGTGTGAGGCGTGGTCAGGTGAGTGAAGGTGTGTGAGGCGCGGTCAGGTGAGTGAAGGTGTGTGAGGTGTGTGAGGCGTGGTCAGGTGAGTGAAGGTGTGTGAGGTGTGTGAGGCGTGGTCAGGTGAGTGAAGGTGTGTGAGGCCTGGTCAGGTGAGTGAAGGTGTGTGAGGCGCTGGTCAGGTGAGTGAAGGTGTGTGAGGCGTGGTCAGGTGAGTGAAGGTGTGTGAGGCGCGGTCAGGTGAGTGAAGGTGTGTGAGGCGCGGTCAGGTGAGTGAAGGTGTGTGAGGTGTGTGAGGCGTGGTCAGGTGAGTGAAGGTGTGTGAGGTGTGTGAGGCGTGGTCAGGTGAGTGAAGGTGTGTGAGGCGTGGTCAGGTGAGTGAAGGTGTGTGAGGCGTGGTCAGGTGAGTGAAGGTGTGTGAGGTGTGTGAGGCGTGGTCAGGTGAGTGAAGGTGTGTGAGGCGTGGTCAGGTGAGTGAAGGTGTGTGAGGCGTGGTCAGGTGAGTGAAGGTGTGTGAGGCGTGGTCAGGTGAGTGAAGGTGTGTGAGGCCTGGTCAGGTGAGTGAAGGTGTGTGAGGCGCTGGTCAGGTGAGTGAAGGTGTGTGAGGCGCGGTCAGGTGAGTGAAGGTGTGTGAGGCGCTGGTCAGGTGAGTGAAGGTGTGTGAGGCGCTGGTCAGGTGAGTGAAGGTGTGTGAGGCCTGGTCAGGTGAGTGAAGGTGTGTGAGGCGCGGTCAGGTGAGTGAAGGTGTGTGAGGTGTGTGAGGCCTGGTCAGGTGAGTGAAGGTGTGTGAGGCCTGGTCAGGTGAGTGAAGGTGTGTGAGGCCTGGTCAGGTGAGTGAAGGTGTGTGAGGCGTGGTCAGGTGAGTGAAGGTGTGTGAGGCGCGGTCAGGTGAGTGAAGGTGTGTGAGGCGTGGTCAGGTGAGTGAAGGTGTGTGAGGCGTGGTCAGGTGAGTGAAGGTGTGTGAGGCGTGGTCAGGTGAGTGAAGGTGTGTGAGGCGTGGTCAGGTGAGTGAAGGTGTGTGAGGCCTGGTCAGGTGAGTGAAGGTGTGTGAGGCGCGGTCAGGTGAGTGAAGGTGTGTGAGGTGTGTGAGGCGTGGTCAGGTGAGTGAAGGTGTGTGAGGTGTGTGAGGCGTGGTCAGGTGAGTGAAGGTGTGTGAGGCGCGGTCAGGTGAGTGAAGGTGTGTGAGGCGCGGTCAGGTGAGTGAAGGTGTGTGAGGTGTGTGAGGCGTGGTCAGGTGAGTGAAGGTGTGTGAGGTGTGTGAGGCGTGGTCAGGTGAGTGAAGGTGTGTGAGGTGTGTGAGGCGTGGTCAGGTGAGTGAAGGTGTGTGAGGTGTGTGAGGCGTGGTCAGGTGAGTGAAGGTGTGTGAGGTGTGTGAGGCCTGGTCAGGTGAGTGAAGGTGTGTGAGGCGTGGTCAGGTGAGTGAAGGTGTGTGAGGTGTGTGAGGCGTGGTCAGGTGAGTGAAGGTGTGTGAGGCGCGGTCAGGTGAGTGAAGGTGTGTGAGGTGTGTGAGGCGTGGTCAGGTGAGTGAAGGTGTGTGAGGCGTGTTCAGGTGAGTGAAGGTGTGTGAGGCGTGGTCAGGTGAGTGAAGGTGTGTGAGGCGTGGTCAGGTGAGTGAAGGTGTGTGAGGCGCTGGTCAGGTGAGTGAAGGTGTGTGAGGCGTGGTCAGGTGAGTGAAGGTGTGTGAGGCGTGGTCAGGTGAGTGAAGGTGTGTGAGGCCGTGGTCAGGTGAGTGAAGGTGTGTGAGGCCTGGTCAGGTGAGTGAAGGTGTGTGAGGCGTGGTCAGGTGAGTGAAGGTGTGTGAGGCCTGGTCAGGTGAGTGAAGGTGTGTGAGGCCTGGTCAGGTGAGTGAAGGTGTGTGAGGCGTGGTCAGGTGAGTGAAGGTGTGTGAGGTGTGTGAGGCGTGGTCAGGTGAGTGAAGGTGTGTGAGGCGTAGTCAGGTGAGTGAAGGTGTGTGAGGCGTGGTCAGGTGAGTGAAGGTGTGTGAGGCGTGGTCAGGTGAGTGAAGGTGTGTGAGGCCGTGGTCAGGTGAGTGAAGGTGTGTGAGGCCGTGGTCAGGTGAGTGAAGGTGTGTGAGGCGTGGTCAGGTGAGTGAAGGTGTGTGAGGCGTGGTCAGGTGAGTGAAGGTGTGTGAGGCGTGGTCAGGTGAGTGAAGGTGTGTGAGGCGTGGTCAGGTGAGTGAAGGTGTGTGAGGCGTGGTCAGGTGAGTGAAGGTGTGTGAGGCGTGGTCGACTCACGTCCTGGTTGTACTCCAGGAAGACGTGGAAGTTGAGGTCCTTCCTGAGGACAGGATGAGCCGCCACGCGACACAGGAAGACCTCGTGCATGGCGACAGTCTTCTTGAAGATGGCGAGGTACTCTCTGAGAGAGGAAACATGGCGGTCAGTGTGGGACTCAGGTGGAAATGAGCAGGTAACTAGTTACTTAGTCACTGAATGAGTGACTCACGCCTCCAGCTCCTGCTTCATCTTGGTGAACTCCTCCTTGGTCATGGATCCTTCTCCCTCCCCCAGCTTCTGCAGCTTCTCTCTGGATGCATCAAAGTCTGGTCTGGGGGGGCCGGGGGGGATCTAAACAACAAACACAGCATCAACAGCAACACTTGTGTGTGTGTGTGTGTGCGTGTGTGTGTGCGTGTGTGTGTGCATGCGTGCGGTCGGTCATTACGATGTATCCTGCGTAGTCTTCGTTCTCGACGAACGAGTCGTGCAGCCAGATGAACTCTTCATGCTGTCGGACCACCGAG
>CM077801.1:28459932-28504932 GCA_039737535.1 Lagodon rhomboides
GGACAGACAGACAGACTGACAGGTGAGACAGTGAGCACTCACTCCCCGGTCCTCCTCGGAGAGGAAGTCGGGTCCGTCGTCCAGCCCTTCCTGCTGCGGAGACAGAGAGCACACAGCCGTTAGTTTACCGACACACCGTCCGCTCACTGACCGGGACACAGCAACACGACACCCGGCGGAGCCCCGGAGGCTCCCCGGGGCCCGGCGGAGCCCGGTACCGAGCGGGCAGACGGTAAAAAACAAGAGTGAGAGCGGAGAAAAGACATAAACCCACCATCATGGCTGCGAACGGGTGGAGACAGGAAGTGCTGTGACGTCACCACGGCAGGGCCGATTTCATGACTCAAATTAAAAAGAAGAAGAAGAGTAACTGTCAGAGTAACGTAACGAGTACTTCAGTATTTCAGTATCAGAATCTAATTAAAGGAGCACAATTAATTAATGAGGCCAATAATAGTTTATGTAATGTACTAAATGAGTACTTTTACTTTTAGTAAAAGTTACAGTAAAATATGGATAAAAAAGATTTTAGAATTCTGGTGATCATTGATTTGTTTGCAAAGAGGAAAAACTGAACTGAACTAAATTGATGACATTGTCAAAGGTCCCTTATTGATGCATATTAAGCTTTTTATTTTATTTCTATAGATATCACTATCAATAATTGTTTTGGCCACGATAATCCTGAAGTTAAATCTGATATCGTGACAGAGCTCATACGTCAGTATCTCACTCACATCTTTCTGCAGAACAAATACGTGATTAGTATTTTGATTGTAGGACTTGTAATAGAGTATTTTTACTCTGTTGTATTGGTACTTTTACTGAAATAAAGGCTCAGCATGCAAAAAAAGTTTCACCTCCATTAATAACTGCCTCTGTTAAAGATATATTTGGTCATAATTGAAATTAAAAGTCCAGATAGAAAATCAAAAGAGAGAAAATTAAAAAGATTATTACTTCAACACACTGCTGGAATGATCAGGTCACAATTAATCTGGAAAAGCTCATTTAAAATGTAAAAAGATAATTAACACTCTACATTTACATTCACATTTAGGGCAATTAGCAGATGCTTTTGTCCAAAGCGACTCACAATAAGCACATTTGTCACAAGAGAGAAACCACGACATCACCGTCGATAGAGTAAAAAGAAATATAGAAACACTTGTCCTCGTCTGAGGATCGTAGCTGCTATCAAGGATACTTTAAGTGCATAAGTGCTGTGATTAAAGTGCTAACAGTACGAACAAGTGCTCTGCGGGGTCGAAGAGGAGGTCAGTTTTACTGAGGTTGAGTTTGAGGTGATGCTCAGCTGTCCAAGAGGAGATGTCTGCCAGACATTCAGAGATGTGCAGTGCATTGTGGGTGTTGGAGGAGGATGATGGAAAAGAGAGGAACAGTTGGGTGTCGTCAGCGTAACAGTGGTCAGAGAATCCATGTGATGTGACTGCAGAGCCTCGTGATCTAGTGTAAAGTGAAAACAGAAGTGGTCCTGATACTGAGCCTGGAGGGACACCAGTTTCCAGAAGGCAGGGTTTGGACAAGGAGCCGTTCCAGGTGACCTGGAAGGTGCGATTTGTCAGGTATGATGTGAACCAGGTTAGAGCAGAGTCAGCGATGCCAAGTTCAGCCAGAGTGGAGAGGAGGATCTGGTGGTTCACTGTGTCAAACGCAGAAGATGAGTCGAGGAGAATGAGGACTGACGAGTGGGACGAGGCTCTGGAGGCACCGAGTGACTCGGTCACTGTGAGGAGGACCGTCTCAGTGGAGTCAGCAGTCCTGAAGCCTGACTGATTTGGGTCAAGGAGGTCGTTTTGTGAAAGACAGGAGGACAGTTGGTTGTAGACGGCACGTTCCAGGGTTTTAGAGAGGAATGAAAGAAGAGATACAGGTCTGTAGTTTCAGATGTCAGCTGAGTCGAGGATGGGTTTCTGTAGGAGGGGCTTCACTGTGGCTGTCTTGAGGAGCTGGAATCAGGCCTGAAGTGAGGGAGGAGTTGATCAGAGTGGTGAGGACTGGCAGGATGTCGTGAGAGATGTTTTGGAGACGGGAGGAGGGAATCGGGTCCAGGAAACAGGTGGTGGCCCGGTTAGACGTCACTAGTGTGAGAACATCTTCAGAGGAGAGGAGATGAAGCAGGTGAGGCCATCAGAGGTGGATGGGCATAGGAGTAAATGAGGAGCTGATGTCTTTTACTCTAAGTGAGTAAACATCGATGAAGACATGAAAAGATTAAATGAAAATATTTAACTAAATGTTTTTGCATTTGCTCTTCACCACTTTTGAATGTTATTACAGTTATTCCATGTTTAATACTGATTATACTTTCAGTGTTTCCAGTTTGTGTTTAGTGATCAAATGTGTCTGCAGTTCAGCTCAGTGACCAGCAGGAGGAGACAGACCTGACTCACCTGAGGGATTCTGGGTAATGAAACATCTTCACATTCATTACATCATTAAAACATATCAGAGAGCAGTTTCAGTTCTTTAGTATTTATTCATTTATACATCTCTGTACATGTTTCCTGCTCTGTATGTCTTCACTCAAACAGAAAGAGAAGATACCCGAGCTGCAGACCAAACTCCATCACACAACTGTAAGTGAACAAAACACTGAGATCTTTACTTCACTAAACACTAAAATACTGCAGGGTGGAAATACTCACTTATGAATAAAAGTATACGAATCCAAATGTACTTAAAGTACCAAAAGTAAAAGTACTCGTATAAGTACTGATGCTTTCAGTTTAGTGTCACAGCTGGTAGATTCATCTGACAATTCTTCATCACGTATTGATCCATCTGCAAAGTAACTGGAGTTATCAATACATGTAGTGAAGTGAAATGTACACAAATTCTCTCTGAATAAAAAAGCAGAAAATGGAAATACTTGTAAATGTGCTTAGTTACTTTCCACCAGTGACAGACTGTGATTATCATCCGTTCATTTAATCTTCATGTGAACTTTGTTCAGGAAGTTTTTAAAACTCTGTTTTATTCTTCAAGTTTTTAATTATTTAGACAAAATAAATTCAGACTCTGAGTCGAATGTTTGACTTTCATCTTCAGCACTTCCACATATTTTGATCCTTTCTGATTTTTCATTCTTGTTTTTCTGACCTCCATACCTGTTGAGGCTCAGACATGTTTGTGTGTCTGCAGCTGGTTGTGTAGTTGTGTCTCTGCAGCTGCTGGGTGTGTAGTTGTGCGTGGTCTCCCTGCAGCAACTCATCCGTCTGTCCAGTTTTTTGCCTTTTGTGGACACTGATGACTGGACTCAGAAGCATGTGTGGTCCAGAAATAGAAGCAGTAGGATCAGATTCTCCAGAGCTGATCAGTGACAGCAGCTTCACTCTTTTATACTTTAAACAACATGTTCAAACCTGACGACAGCAGCTCGGTCTCCTCCTGACAGCAGCAGGACCTGGTCACACACCAGAGTCCCTGACCAGGTCTACACCGCAACACTGCAACACCTTTTAAGGGCAGGAATGTACCAGTCATTCAGCTGCTGAGGCTGCTCAACAGACGGGAAGTCAGGAGGCAGGCAGGATGTCAGTCAGGGAGTCAGGAGGCAGACAGGAAGTCAGTCAGGGAGTCAGGAGGCAGACAGGAAGTCAGTCAGGGAGTCAGGAGGCAGACAGGAAGTCAGTCAGGGAGTCAGGAGGCAGACAAGAAGTCAGGAGGCAGACAGGAAGTCAGTCAGGGAGTCAGGAGGCAGACAAGAAGTCAGGAGGCAGGCAGGAAGTCAGGAGGCAGGCAGGAAGTCAGTCAGGGAGTCAGGAGGCAGACAAGAAGTCAGTCAGGGAGTCAGGAGGCAGGCAGGAAGTCAGGAGGCAGGCAGGAAGTCAGTCAGGGAGTCAGGAGGCAGGCAGGAAGTCAGTCAGGGAGTCAGGAGGCAGGCAGGAAGTCAGGAGGCAGGCAGGAAGTCAGTCAGGGAGTCAGGAGGCAGGCAGGAAGTCAGTCAGGGAGTCAGGAGGCAGACAGGAAGTCAGTCAGGGAGTCAGGAGGCAGGCAGGAAGTCAGTCAGGGAGTCAGGAGGCAGGCAGGAAGTCAGTCAGGGAGTCAGGAGGCAGACAGGAAGTCAGGAGGCAGGCAGGAAGTCAGTCAGGGAGTCAGGAGGCAGACAGGAAGTCAGTCAGGGAGTCAGGAGGCAGACAGGAAGTCAGGAGGCAGGCAGGAAGTCAGTCAGGGAGTCAGGAGGCAGACAGGAAGTCAGTCAGGGAGTCAGGAGGCAGACAGGAAGTCAGTCAGGGAGTCAGGAGGCAGACAGGAAGTCAGTCAGGGAGTCAGGAGGCAGACAGGAAGTCAGGAGGCAGGCAGGAAGTCAGTCAGGGAGTCAGGAGGCAGACAGGAAGTCAGTCAGGGAGTCAGGAGGCAGACAGGAAGTCAGGAGGCAGGCAGGAAGTCAGTCAGGGAGTCAGGAGGCAGACAGGAAGTCAGGAGGCAGGCAGGAAGTCAGTCAGGGAGTCAGGAGGCAGACAGGAAGTCAGGAGGCAGGCAGGAAGTCAGTCAGGGAGTCAGGAGGCAGACAGGAAGTCAGTCAGGGAGTCAGGAGGCAGGCAGGATGTCAGTCAGGGAGTCAGGAGGCAGGCAGGAAGTCAGTCAGGGAGTCAGGAGGCAGACAGGAAGTCAGTCAGGGAGTCAGGAGGCAGACAGGAAGTCAGGAGGCAGACAAGAAGTCAGTCAGGGAGTCAGGAGGCAGACAGGAAGTCAGTCAGGGAGTCAGGAGGCAGACAGGAAGTCAGTCAGGGAGTCAGGAGGCAGGCAGGAAGTCAGGAGGCAGACAGGAAGTCAGTCAGGGAGTCAGGAGGCAGACAAGAAGTCAGGAGGCAGGCAGGAAGTCAGTCAGGGAGTCAGGAGGCAGGCAGGAAGTCAGTCAGGGAGTCAGGAGGCAGGCAGGAAGTCAGTCAGGGAGTCAGGAGGCAGACAGGAAGTCAGTCAGGGAGTCAGGAGGCAGGCAGGAAGTCAGGAGGCAGACAGGAAGTCAGTCAGGGAGTCAGGAGGCAGACAGGAAGTCAGTCAGGGAGTCAGGAGGCAGACAGGAAGTCAGTCAGGGAGTCAGGAGGCAGACAAGAAGTCAGTCAGGGAGTCAGGAGGCAGGCAGGAAGTCAGTCAGGGAGTCAGGAGGCAGACAGGAAGTCAGGAGGCAGGCAGGAAGTCAGTCAGGGAGTCAGGAGGCAGACAGGAAGTCAGTCAGGGAGTCAGGAGGCAGACAGGAAGTCAGGAGGCAGGCAGGAAGTCAGGAGGCAGGCAGGAAGTCAGGAGGCAGACAGGAAGTCAGTCAGGGAGTCAGGAGGCAGACAGGAAGTCAGTCAGGGAGTCAGGAGGCAGACAGGAAGTCAGGAGGCAGGCAGGAAGTCAGTCAGGGAGTCAGGAGGCAGACAGGAAGTCAGTCAGGGAGTCAGGAGGCAGACAGGAAGTCAGTCAGGGAGTCAGGAGGCAGACAGGAAGTCAGTCAGGGAGTCAGGAGGCAGACAGGAAGTCAGTCAGGGAGTCAGGAGGCAGACAGGAAGTCAGTCAGGGAGTCAGGAGGCAGACAGGAAGTCAGTCAGGGAGTCAGGAGGCAGACAGGAAGTCAGTCAGGGAGTCAGGAGGCAGGCAGGAAGTCAGTCAGGGAGTCAGGAGGCAGACAGGAAGTCAGGAGGCAGACAGGAAGTCAGGAGGCAGGCAGGAAGTCAGTCAGGGAGTCAGGAGGCAGACAAGAAGTCAGTCAGGGAGTCAGGAGGCAGACAGGAAGTCAGTCAGGGAGTCAGGAGGCAGACAGGAAGTCAGTCAGGGAGTCAGGAGGCAGACAGGAAGTCAGTCAGGGAGTCAGGAGGCAGACAGGAAGTCAGTCAGGGAGTCAGGAGGCAGGCAGGAAGTCAGTCAGGGAGTCAGGAGGCAGACAGGAAGTCAGTCAGGGAGTCAGGAGGCAGACAGGAAGTCAGTCAGGGAGTCAGGAGGCAGACAGGAAGTCAGGAGGCAGGAGGAGTCAGGAAGTCAGGAGGCAGACAGGAAGTCAGGAGGCAGGCAGGAAGTCAGGAGGCAGGCAGGAAGTCAGTCAGGGAGTCAGGAGGCAGGCAGGAAGTCAGGAGGCAGGCAGGAAGTCAGTCAGGGAGTCAGGAGGCAGACAGGAAGTCAGTGAGGCAGAGGAGTCAGGAGGCAGACAGGAAGTCAGGAGGCAGGCAGGAAGTCGAGTCAGGGAGTCAGGAGGCAGACAGGAAGTCGAGTCAGGGAGTCAGGAGGCAGGCAGGAAGTCAGTCAGAGAGTCAGGAAGCAGACAAGAAGTCAGGAGGCAGGCAGGAAGTCAGGAGGCAGTCAGGAAGTCAGGCAGGAAGTCAGGACTTTTACGATGGTAGAAGAAGAAAATCTGATAAACCCTTTAACTTAAAGACTGATCATTTAGTTTCACTAATGTGCTTCACATTTAGAACCTGTGGAACCTTTAACATTCAGGTTCTGATGGACTCAAACAGAACATCAGCTATAAGGCTCAGTTTGGTTCTAATGTGGTTCTGCTGAGGTGATATTGGTTCTACTGGAGCTTATACTAAAGAATGTACTGGTTCTAATGAGGTTCTACCAAGTTTGTAGTGGTTCTAACAGGGTTCTGCTGAGGTCATACTGGTATTACATATGCCATAATGGATCTATCAGTGTTCTACTAGCATCTCACTGGTTCAGCTGATCTGACAAGGTTTTACTTTAGTTTCTACGGATGTCGTACATGTTCTTCTACATTAGAACATAGTTTGTTATAATGTGGTTCTCCTCAGATCACAATAACACTACTAGAGCTGTACATGTGTCACACAGGTTCTACTGAGCTTCTACTGTATTCAGAACGTTTTCACCCGGAGGTCATTCCAGTCTGACTGCTGATTAAAGGTCAGTGGAGAACGTAGAACCGACACCTGTTCCCCAGAGAAGATGCAAGGCTGACAGCAGGTGGAGGACCTGCGGGTGAAGACACTCTGTGATTGTTGGAAGCAGAGACGAGGCGGGAGGCGTCAGATCTGCCACAGGCTTTTATTGCAAAGTGGCTTCCTGTGATCTCAGAAACAACGTTCCACTTTAAGGCTCCAGATGTCGTCGTGTTCTTGTTGTTGTTGTTGTTGTGGGGTCGTCTCTCACTGCTGGGGTCAATTTCGGCTTCCTGTAGTGTTTCTTTACAAAATAAAAGTGCACTCTAACTAACTGGTGTGACGTTTACATTCAAACTGAAAGTAAGGCGACGACCAAACAGCTAGAATGACGGTGAGTCCGACAGGAATGAGAACTGAGGTAAACAAACGTTAGCGTGGTGACAAACAGAGAATTTAACGTTCTGTCTCGACCTGTAGTGTTTCAACAAAAAGTGCTGGGTAATCATCGGCTTCTTCTTCTCCTCTGATGCATAGTCTAACAATAAGTCTGCCTGGTTGAACATACTGAAGAAGAAACAACAGTTTACAATAATAAATAAAGTCATATGTAAAAAGCTGCAGGAGGCGGAGCTTCGCGGTGCGGCGCTCGCCTCCGACACGTGTGGCTGCTTCCTTCACATCGACTTTTTGGCAAAACTCTGGCTGTGAGAGAGAGACAACCTTCCTGGGGTTTGGTAGTGTGTCGATTTTTCTGCCAGGTGAACAGAAGTCATGTGGCAACAAACTGGGAGGTGTTTGCATATCATTATGTTAATGAGATCTCCTTCATATTGAAAAAAAGCAAAAAGAACAAAAAGAAAACAAAGAGGCCTAAAGACGCTAACTCCTTCAGGACATGGATACAGACAGAGCAAGCTGCTGAGTGAAGCGGCGGTGTTCAGGTGGGGTCAGGTGCTTCGGTCCGGATGGCACGGCGGTTGGCTTGGCTCCGCTTGGCTCGCCGCAATTACATCACATCGGCTTGCCCTCGAGAGACACCACCACGTTCCCGCCCAGCTTCTCAGCCAGTGTACTGCGGTCCTGGATGTCGTCCAGCCCGTTCACCTGCCACTCGTGTTTGATACCTGAGGAGACAGACCTGAGGTCACAGAGGGCTCAGGGAGACACACACCTGAGCCGCTACGCACACCTGAGTTTGACCAATCAGAGCTGAGCTCCACAGAGAACCACCTGACAGATGTTCCATGTGTGTCAGCATGGTTAGCAACATGACACAATCAGCTAACGAAGCAAGTTAAGCTAACCATTAATTATTATCTAAGGTTGTAATTAGGCCTGCACGATTAATCGTATTTTCATCGTCATCGCGATGTGAACGTGCGCGATAAACCCATCACAAAAGCTGGTCTGAAGTGCGATCAGTGTTGTTTACATACGCCATGCTTTCACACTCAGCGTGCTGACATTTGGCCAATCAGATGCGGCCCTGAACACATGGGCAATGCATGCACACCGTTTGGCCAATCAGATGACGCCCAGCTCTGCTCACGTTCCTGCATGAGAGTTAGTAGCCACAGTAAACAGGATGTCGGAGGCAGGAGAGCAGAGCGGTGAAAATGCCGACGAAACGCTTGTGGCAAAAAGAAATAGCAGCTCCGCGGTTTGGAGATACTTTGGACTCAAGCCAGAAGACAATTTACAGACTCAGGTACTGTGCAGGACCTGCAGAACAGTTGCTAGCAGCATCCAGAGGTAACACCACCAACCTCCGTCACCACCTGCTGCACCACCATAAAGAGCTGCAGGAACAATTTAAGGCCAGTCAGTCTAGAGCGCAAACGTCGAGCAGCAGTCAAGTAACGCGACCATCACTGCAGCAACAGTAACGTGTAAATTACTGTTAGAAGGGTTTTGTTCAATAAAAGCAGGCTTAAAAATATTAGTTTTTTCTATTTTTTTATTTAATTGTCATCAGCTATTAAGTGTTCAAGAGTACCTCAAAGCAGGGAATCTATTAATGCAGAAACATCTGAAAGACACAGGACTGTATGCAAACTGAAATATTTTCTTATTTATCGCAAGTCATATCGTCATCGCAGTACTGAAGGGTGTCATCGCACATCGCACATTTTGCTCACATCGTGCAGGCCTGGTTGTAATGATGACCTCTGACCTCGGCAGGTCACATGGCCTCTCACCTGTAAACTTCTTTTTGATGGCATCTTTAGAGCTGGCGTAGATCATCTTGCTCTTCAGTGGAGCGCCCTCTGGAGCCCTGAGGACCACACAGCAGTCAGAACATCAGAACACTTCTAACCAATCAGATCGATCGCTGTTAATGTCGGTCGCTATGGCAACACCAGCTGGAGGAGGACCAAATCAAAATCAGATTCTGAGTGTTGTCATGTCACAGGTCATGATGAACACGCTGCTCTGAACACCTGGTCCCTGATCAACCTGTGGTCCCTGATCAACCTGTGGTGCCTGATCAACCTCTGGTCCCTGATCAACCTGTGGTGCCTGATCAACCTGTGGTCCCTGATCAACCTCTGGTCCCTGATCAACCTGTGGTCCCTGATCAACCTGTGGTCCCTGATCAACCTCTGGTCCCTGATCAACCTGTGGTCCCTGATCAACCTCTGGTGCCCGATCAACCTGTGGTCCCTGATCAACCTCTGGTGCCTGATCAACCTCTGGTCCCTGATCAACCTGTGGTGCCTGATCAACCTCTGGTCCCTGATCAACCTCTGGTCCCTGATCAACCTCTGGTCCCTGATCAACCTCTGGTGCCCGATCAACCTGTGGTCCCTGATCAACCTCTGGTCCCTGATCAACCTGTGGTCCCTGATCAACCTCTGGTCCCTGATCAACCTGTGGTCCCTGATCAACCTCTGGTCCCTGATCAACCTCTGGTCCCTGATCAACCTGTGGTCCCTGATCAACCTGTGGTCCCTGATCAACCTCTGGTCCCTGATCAACCTGTGGTCCCTGATCAACCTCTGGTCCCTGATCAACCTCTGGTCCCTGATCAACCTCTGGTGCCTGATCAACCTCTGGTCCCTGATCAACCTGTGGTCCCTGATCAACCTCTGGTCCCTGATCAACCTGTGGTCCCTGATCAACCTCTGGTCCCTGATCAACCTCTGGTCCCTGATCAACCTCTGGTGCCTGATCAACCTCTGGTCCCTGATCAACCTGTGGTCCCTGATCAACCTCTGGTCCCTGATCAACCTCTGGTCCCTGATCAACCTCTGGTCCCTGATCAACCTCTGGTCCCTGATCAACCTCTGGTCCCTGATCAACCTCTGGTGCCTGATCAACCTGTGGTCCCTGATCAACCTGTGGTCCCTGATCAACCTCTGGTCCCTGATCAACCTCTGGTCCCTGATCAACCTCTGGTCCCTGATCAACCTCTGGTCCCTGATCAACCTGTGGTGCCTGATCAACCTGTGGTCCCTGATCAACCTCTGGTGCCTGATCAACCTCTGGTGCCTGATCAACCTGTGGTCCCTGATCAACCTGTGGTCCCTGATCAACCTCTGGTCCCTGATCAACCTCTGGTCCCTGATCAACCTGTGGTCCCTGATCAACCTCTGGTCCCTGATCAACCTGTGGTGCCTGATCAACCTCTGGTCCCTGATCAACCTGTGGTGCCTGATCAACCTCTGGTGCCTGATCAACCTGTGGTCCCTGATCAACCTCTGGTCCCTGATCAACCTGTGGTGTCTGATCAACCTCTGGTCCCTGATCAACCTCTGGTCCCTGATCAACCTGTGGTGCCTGATCAACCTGTGGTCCCTGATCAACCTGTGATGCCTGGTCAACCTCTGGTGCCTGATCAACCTGTGGTCCCTGATCAACCTCTGGTCCCTGATCAACCTGTGGTGCCTGATCAACCTGTGGTGCCTGATCAACCTGTGGTGCCTGATCAACCTCTGGTCCCTGATCAACCTGTGGTGCCTGATCAACCTCTGGTCCCTGATCAACCTGTGGTGCCTGATCAACCTCTGGTGCCTGATCAACCTCTGGTGCCTGATCAACCTCTGGTCCCTGATCAACCTGTGGTGCCTGATCAACCTGTGGTGCCTGATCAACCTCTGGTCCCTGATCAACCTCTGGTCCCTGATCAACCTGTGGTGCCTGATCAACCTCTGGTGCCTGATCAACCTCTGGTCCTGATCAACCTCTGGTCCCTGATCAACCTGTGGTCCCTGATCAACCTCTGGTCCCTGATCAACCTCTGGTGCCTGATCAACCTGTGGTGTCTGATCAACCTCTGGTCCCTGATCAACCTCTGGTGCCTGATCAACCTCTGGTGCCTGATCAACCTCTGGTCCCTGATCAACCTCTGGTCCCTGATCAACCTGTGGTCCCTGATCAACCTCTGGTCCCTGATCAACCTCTGGTCCCTGATCAACCTCTGGTCCCTGACCTCAGACTGGTCCTGGATCAGTACCATACCAGAAGATGAAGACGAGGTCCTCCTTCTTGGACTCCTTGGTCTCGTAGGTGGCGTCGTACAGACCGTATCTGCAGTCGTTGGGGGGGAGGAGGCTGACGAAGCAGGCGTAGGGGTCGTCCACCGTCTCTCCAATGTCGCCGACCAGGATCTGCTTCCCCTCCTCCACGATGATCTTCTTCTTGTCCTCGCTCAGACAGAACAGGACCGCCTTCTTCCTCTTCCTCACCTCGTCTTGGGTCGAAGACTTCCTCACCTTCATGTCGTTGAACACCCTGATGACCTCATCGTTCACTGTGACACCTGACGCCTGCAGACGACACGGATCAAACAAAGCTTTATTTAAACAGCACTTTAAGAACAAGGTTACAAAGTGATCAAAACATCAGACAGTTCAAAAACTAAATGGAATAAAAACACCAACGAGGAAGATAAAACAGATCAGACATGTTGGAGCTAAAACACTGCTAACGTTAATGAAACGTGTTAATGAGGTCACTAAAACCAGCTCAGACCTGGTTTAGATAGTTTCCAGCAGTGTGAACTGTAAAATCTTAAAACCAACACCTGACAGGTAACTGCTTATGATTGGTTCATCTACAGACATGTAATTGATTAATAACTGACCACTGACAGGCGGGATGAATGGATTTCTTTTTGTGTCTAATCACAAGTGTTAGCATGCTAATGTTAGCATTTAGCTCAAAGCACTAAGATGTCTCAGTAGAGCCAAACAGAGCTGTTAGCAGACTATAGTGAAGTCATGCTGCATGGTTAGCTGCCAGCTGTTTGTGCTGTTACCATGGAAACAGACGATAACCTGTTGAAGAAGATGACTGAAACATGGTGAGCTGAAGCCACGCCCCTTTTGATTCCCTCATGGAACTTATTTCAGACAGATAAAGTATTGATCCTGTTTGAACTGTGTCATGAATCACACATGATGTTTTTCAGTTTGTCATCAAACTAATGAAACATCAGACTGAAACTACGTCATCATGAAGACGTCACAGCCGACAGCGTCGTCTCGTTACTTAAACATCGTAGAGCTGCTCCTGTAGATCAGCAGCTCACAGAACTGAACCAGAACCAGAACTGCAGTTGTCAGTATGAGCAGATTTATTGTGATGTTCATCTTGTTCAGGACCTTTTCTGACCCAGTTGGCTCCATGTTGGTTCTGGTGCCGTGTTGATGAGACGATGTAGTTCACTGAGCTTTAACACGAAACTACATGAGGTTTGACTTTAATGACAACAAACTGACAAACATCATGTGTGAGATTCTGACCCAGTTCAGACCGGATCAGTAAATGATTTGTCTCTCTTCAGTCACTACCAGACAAAGGTTTGATCAAAGAAGGTCCCATTGGGCACACAGGAAGGGGCGTGGCTTCAGCTCTCTGCATGATGAACTTCCTGTTGAAACAGGAAATGGTTGACGAGTGAATCATCACCACTGAAGCTGTTCACTGTAAAAGTGTCTGTGTGACGGATCTTTGAACATGTGTGCTGTTAGCTAACTTTATTTAAAAACCGTTTTGACTAACAGAATCAATTATCATTTTCTGAATATTAGATTTTCTTTGTTGTTGTAATAAATCAATGAATCAATCGATCTGTCACAGTTTCCCAGAGGTCTGTCTGATGGTTCTGGACCATCAGCCGCAGCATGTGGACACATGAACTCTACTAATCATATTAACTTCTTCCCTCTGTCTGCTGATGCTTCCTCTCTGGACTGTGTACGGTTGTCTGCAGTATGCTGTATAAATAAAGTTTTACATACTTGTCTGCAGTATGCTGTATAAATAAAGTTTTACATACTTGTCTGCAGTATGCTGTATAAATAAAGTTTTACATACTTGTCTGCAGTATGCTGTATAAATAAAGTTTTACAGACACAGAGCTGTAGTTGAGCTCTGTGAGTTTTACAGAATGTCCCTTTAGGCTGCAGATCAGCTGACTGGTGTCGAACTAACAGAAGTCAGCTGACGTCCTCCTCATCTGGACTCACTGCACATCAGCTGATCACTGTTTGGATTATCAGTTCATTGATTGGTGATCTGATGGCTGTTAATGTTTCTGTTTAAACAAACATACGATCAGTTGATCAATAATCACCATCAGTGTCACTCTGGATGTTTTACACACAGAACTGGTGATTAAAGGAAGAGCCTGTGACATCACTGCTGATGTCACTCTGAATCATGTTTAAGGCGTGACAGCTGATTGGATCAATAAACATGAAGACACAAAATGGCGTCACAGTGAGTCAGTTCTCAAGCTGATTGAACGTAATGAGCATGAGAACAATGTGAGTTATTGATTAATGTGAACATGACTGTACACCCTGATCAGTTTCATCAGCTGTATGAATGATGATGTCATCCTGAAACCTGTTGTTGTTGTTTACATCCTGTTACCTACATGAACATGTTGTTACTTTATATTTCTCTTTAGTATCTGATCACACTGATCTGTTGCCTTCCCAGTGTTTAAATGTACTGATTTATTTCTACTGTTAATTTACTCTGTTTTTATTTCTTACTAATCAATATAAGTTCAGGATACTTTAATGTTCACTTGGTTGTTTATGAATCTTGAATCTGAATCTTTTATTTTTTGAGTTTTGTGAATATTTTTGGTTTCCAATAAATAATACGACACATTTCATCCCAACGTACCAGTAAACCCATTTTGAGTATAACATATTGATTATTGTCTGTTTCAAAGCACGACGAGATGTCACAATATTAATATTGTTACAATTATCATTATCAGTATAATAACAATTACTTTCATGTTAATCAGTCACATTGATCCTGGGAGCTTTTTTGGTTGAACAAATGTTTGATTACAATTTTAAAAAATATTCTGTTTCGACATGAAACTTCTTATCAACGTATGAAAACAATGATGGTAGAATTAATCAATCAGATGATTGTTGTCTGATCACATGTGATTAATGACTCACAATGAATATATTTAGTAGGAAGGATTAATATAAAGATTAACGTCACATACATGCTGATTCATCGCTTTTATTAATGTTAAATTCATTATCTTTAAGTTTAAATCAATGAAATAATTATCGATAACTCATCAACTCTAAATGTTTTTCACTTTGTTGATAATTCTGTGCTCTGAATATTCATCATGTTGTTTCACTGAACAGATTTATATACTTTGATTAAACTGGTCGAATGACTGTCACACACACGCACGCACACACACACACACACACACACACACACACACACACACACACACACACACACACACACACGCTCTCTCTCTCACACACACACACACACACACACACAGACTGCAGAGTCACGGCTGTCTGAGCGTCTGTCTGTTAACTAACCCGGACTTAATCTAACAGAACTCGCTCCTTAAGATGAACCGGGTTAGTTCGATCCAGCGGGTGGTGCCGGCCTGGTCCGGCCGGGCCCCGGCGCTGTGCCCCGGGCCCGGCCGGCAGGCAGGCTGGGTGCGGGCCGGTCTGCTCAGCAGGACCACAGCGGGAATAAGATGGCCGCCCCTGGCCACACGGCCTGGGGGCAGGCCCGGCCCAGTCCGGCCCTGCTCGGCCCGGAACACGGCCCGTTGTACACATTCACTAATAAACGCGTGATTAACGTGAGCAGGTGTGCGCGGGTCCCGGCGGAGGTCTGCGGGTGAAGACCGACCGAGTAACGGTCGGCGAGCGGCAGCAGCTAGCTTAAATAACGGGAGCGGCAGCCATGCTAATGCTAACATCACGCTACCGCCGAGCGAGCGGAGCCACATAACGGTCCTCCGCGGCCCCGCACGGCCCCGCAGCGGCGGCCGCGCGCGGCTCAGCTACACCCCATCAACCCGGCGGCAGGTCCGGACGGGTCTTACCATGTTGTCCCGGGGTTTGTCCGCGCTGATTCGCCGTCAGATCGGGGTTTCTCAGGGGTGAAAGGTAGCGGGGAATGTGGCCGTCCGAGCGGAGGAGGAGGAGGAGGAGGAGGAAGAGGGGGGAGGAGGGGGGAGGCGGGGCCACGCGGGGACCGGACCTGCGACAGCGACGGCCCGGTCCGGCCCGGCCCGGCCCGGATCACCTCACTAATAATAATTTGTACTGTATACACTGTACTCCATGTTGAGGTATTTGTACTTTACTTGAGTATTTTCTTGTACTTTACTACAGTTACTGAAAAGTTTGAGTTACTTTTCAGATTTAAACCAATAAAACAAAATAAAAGTACAAATAAATGATTATTATCATTTAATACAACTTCACCGAGTCATCACGAGGAGCAGCTGCAATAACATGTTTTATGTGATGTAATGAAACGAGTACTTTTACTTCTGGTACTGAAGCTGTAATGCTTTTCTAGAGTATTTCCACACTGTGGTTTTAATATGTATTATTCATTTCTATTCCATCTTTAAACTGCAGCTGTCCTCGGTCATTATTATTATTACTCTTCATATTATTCTGCTTGTTCTGTTTTATGTTCATGTGTAACTGTTGTTCTTCCCTCCGACTCTGTCAGGACACGCTGACGGATTCATAAAGTCTGACTTTACTAAAGTGAGTATTTCTTTCACCTCTGGCTTCAAGTTTCTCATCCCAAGAAAATAAAAACAGTTTGAGTAATAGTATTTCAATACTGCGTTCAGACAAGTCAGAAAAATAATGTGACAAATTATTGTTTCATGACTTTTTAGGATGAAAATGTTATTTTTCCAGTTTCTCGTTTGAGGATCTGTCTTTGTTTCTGTAATCTAAAGAAAACAACAGTGTGAGTACGGAAACATTCATCATCTGTTCCCGTCTCTCAGATACTCTACAGAGTAACTACAACAGGAAGCAGCAGCTGGTTATAAAAAGTCATTTATTCTTATTATTTGTACATGAAAACAAAGAGAAACATGAGGTGCGTCAGGAGGCAGACGGCGGCTATCAGTCATAAATAAAGAAATCAACTAAATAAATAGACAGCAGGAGGCTCAGCAGCTCCAGTGTAGTGTCTACAGCTGACCTCCACACACACACACACACACACACACACACACACACACTTTATCACCACAGAAGAAGAACTAAACAGCCTAAAGCAGGAAAAACGTTGCAGTAGTCAAAATACAAAAACTACAAATCAGAGGCCACGGCAGCTCCGACTCTTAAAGGAACAGTACGCGTTACTCTCTCTGTTTTATCATTAATATAACCTCATGTCCAGTAATTATGCTATGCTAAGCTAAGCTAAGAACGACCTGACTCATACATGACAGTGAATCCATCTGAACGTCTCACTGAAACAAAAACAAGAACTTATAAAAGGTTGAACTGCTCCTTTAAGGCTTCATTCTGTCACAGCAGGTCACAAACTTTCAGATCAGATCAATTCACTTATTTTATCAGATTCAACTCTGACTTCCTGTCAGAGATTTAATGTCAACATCGTCAGTCTGATTAAATGTTGACTTCCTGTTTGTTCGGTTTGATCTTTTCTTTTAATTGATAAAGAAACATGGTGACACGGGGCGTGGCCTGTATGTTTCAGGGGGTGTGACCTCATTAATTATTAGAGATATTCAGGTTATGATCAACGGAAGTCTCATTTTTGAAAACCTAATTTTACATTTGCCTCCTGATGTACGACAGAAATAAACGTTTTAAATCAGGTTTCAGTTGGAACAAAACTCATTTAATATAAAAATACTGCCCGAACGAACAGGAACTAAAATCTGAAGACGACACACTCAGACAGTCCTGACGGGATCCGTTTGTGATGGGATCTGTTTGTGATGGGATCTGTTTGTGATGGGATCTGTTTGTGATGGGATCTGTTTGTGATGGGATCTGTTTGTGATGGGATCTGTTTGTGACGGGATCTGTTTGTGACGGGATCCGTTTGTGACGGGATCTGTTTGTGATGGGATCTGTTGTGATGGGATCTGTTTGTGACGGGATCCGTTTGTGACGGGATCTGTTTGTGACGGGATCTGTTTGTGATGGGATCTGTTAGTGATAGGATCTGTTGTGATGGGATCTGCTTGTGATGGGATCTGTTTGTGATGGGATCTGTTTGCGATGGGATCTGTTAGTGATGGGATCTGCTTGTGATGGGATCTGTTTGTGATGGGATCTGTTTGTGATGGGATCTGTTTGTGATGGGATCTGTTTGCGATGGGATCTGTTTGTGATGGGATCTGCTTGTGATGGGATCTGTTGTGATGGGATCTGTTAGTGATGGGATCTGTTAGTGATGGGATCTGTTTGTGATGGGATCTGTTTGTGATGGGATCTGCTTGTGATGGGATCTGTTTGCGATGGGATCTGTTTGTGATGGGATCTGTTTGCGATGGGATCTGTTGTGATGACACTCTGAGGCGTCAGACTGGGAGAGTCCTGCTGCCGTCACCATGAGTCATTTTATGATGCATCTCTGGACTCTGCTCAGCTGTGGTCACATGATCTGGTTGTCCTCAGCTCAGGTGATAACAGCTGGACAAGGGTCACTTCCTGGAGAAGGCCATGGACCAGCTGAAAGCTCTCTGTCTCATCCGTCTTGTTCAGGCAGTAATTATTCACCGTTTCATTTCTGTCACACATCAGGAGGAACATCACATTTCAATTTAGCCTCCACAGACTTCCGTAGGTTGTGACCTTTAGCCTGAGCCCTTGTTGCCATGGTGACGCTCTGCTTCAGTATAAACAGCTGCACATTTAGAGAACATGTGAACTTTAGTCCCTGAGAGACAGACGGCCTGATGGGAAATCTGTCAGTGTACAGAGCTCCAGTTTATTTATATAGTGGTTCGGACCTGTCTGTCTGCAGTCCGTCCGTCCGTCTCTACTGTCTGTCTGTCCTACAGCACCACAGGAATGTCTGCTACATGTCCCCATCTGTCCACACAGACAGGAGGAGACACCTGAGCGTCAGTCAGCAGGTCAGAGGAAAACTAACGCTTCACTATCGACTCAGGAGGGTTTGATCAGCTGATCAGTGAGGAGACACCTGAGTGTCTCAGGTGAGCTCAGTGGAACTGTATCTTCATGACCTCTGACCTCTGTTTCATCACAGTACAGACTGACAGGTCACAGGGGTCAGAGGTCATGAGGGACCAGGTCTCATCCCTGACGCTGAGGTCAGAGGGGGCGTTTGGTTCAGTGTCGGGAGCGTTTGGCGGGCGGGGCGGGGCCACGCTCTGATAGGCCGAGTCTGCTGAGCTCTGAGTGGAAGAACTGCTGCAGGCGGTGACCAGCCTTCGCCTCGTTAGTGTGACGAGGATTGTACTGCAGACAGTTCGAGAACATCAGGTCCACGTCTGAGACGAACTCACCTGGAGGGACAGACAGGTAGACAGAGAGACAGACAGGTAGACAGAGAGACAGACAGGTGTGTGTGTATGTGTATGTGTGTGTGTGTGTGTGAGTGTGTGTGTGTGTGTGTGTGTCCTCACCTGCTGTCTGATATTCACAGTTGTTGACTTTCTCTCTAATGGTGCTCAGAGCAATTGGCTTTTTGATAATGTCGTAGTAGTCAGGGACCTGCAGACGGGTGGACAGAGAGACAGACAGGTGTAGAACATGTATCCAGGTGTGTGTGTGTGTGTGTGTGTGTGTGTGTGTGTGTGTGTGTGTGTGTGTACCTGAGTCCTGGACACCAGCTTCATGAAGGGCCAGCTGTCTTCATGTCGGACCAGCTCCACTGTCAGCTGCTCGCAGGCCGACAGCTCGTGGACGCCGTGGTTCCTGCCGGAGGAGCGTCGACTGGATGAAGAGGAGGAGGAGCAGGTGGAAGACGAAGGTGGGAGGACAGGTTTGGAGGGTTTAGGAGGGGGAGTCAGGTCTGGGGAGGAGAGGAGAGAGGTTAACTGGTGTTACTGATGTTTAACATCAAGGTCCAGTTCAGACAAGAGCTTCACACACACCTGTCTGCAACCAGCTGTTTACAGGTGATACTGTGTGCTGATTGGTCGTTACCTGTGGGCGGTCTCTTGCGGGCCTCGCTCTGACCAGGTGAGGTCTTGCTGTTGCTGTTTGTTGGCAGGATTTCGTGGCTCAGACGGGCACTGACTCGACTCCCAGAGCGGGCGGCAGGTTTACCTCCAGACGCTATGTTAGCCTTCGCGGTAGGGGGTGTGGCTTTTTTCCCTGAGGATCTGTGATTGGACAGAATAAGTTACCTGGATCAGAGTTCAAGTAAACTGGTATCCTGTACGATGAACCGGGACCAGACAATCAGGTACTGACTTAGAGGCTGTTGCATTCTTCCCTGCTGAGGCCATGCTGCTTTTGGGCGTGGCCTGCTGATTCTTGGGCGTGGCCTGCTGGCCCTTGGGCGTGGCCTGTTGGCCCTTGGGCGTGGCCTGCTGGCCCCTGGGCGTGGTCAGTTGGTTCTTGCCTTTCAGGGGTGGGGCCACGTTCTTCTTGGTGCTGCAGAAGATAAACTGCTGTTTGCGCTGATCTCAGAGCAGATGGACGAAGCTGAAATATTTCCACACTTACCTCACAATGACTTCTTCCTCCTCCTCCTCTGACTCCTCCTCTTCCTCAGACTCCTCCTCTTCTTCATCTGACTCCTCCTCTTCCTCCTCCTCCTCTTCTTGATCCTCCTCCTCTTCCTCCTCCTCATCGATAGAGGAGCGCTGACGAGAAGGTAGGCGGCTAGATCTCTGTTTGGGTCGACAGTCTGGACAGAACCAGTCGCCCTCTGGGACCGACTGAAACACAAAGACAGGCGGTTACAGTCCACTGAATCAGAACATGTGTCAGTGTTAGCATTAGCTTCTTCAGGCTAACTCTCCTGAGCACTTTCAACCTCCCATTTTTTGTACAATCGTTAATAGTTTAATAATAACTGGTGGGTGTGGCCTGTGTTTACCTTGAGGCGGGGCCTCAGACAGTGGGTGTGGCCTGTGTTTACCTTGAGGCGGGGCCTCAGACAGTGGGTGTGGCCTGTGTTTACCTTGAGGCGGGGCCTCAGACAGTGGGTGTGGCCTGTGTTTACCTTGAGGCGGGGCCTCAGACAGTGGGTGTGGTCTGTGTTTACCTTGAGGCGGGGCCTCAGACAGTGGGTGTGGTCTGTTTACCTTGAGGCGGGGCCTCAGACCGTGGGTGTGGCCTGTGTTTACCTTGAGGCGGGGCCTCAGGCAGTGGGTGTGGTCTGTTTACCTTGAGGCGGGGCCTCAGACAGTGGGTGTGGTCTGTTTACCTTGAGGCGGGGCCTCAGACAGTGGGTGTGGCCTGTGTTTACCTTGAGGCGGGGCCTCAGGCAGTGGGTGTGGCCTGTGTTTACCTTGAGGCGGGGCCTCAGGCAGTGGGTGTGGTGTCCTCGATCACAGCCGTCACACAGCAGCATGTTGTCAGCGTCTCCTTTGCGTCTGCAGATGCGACAGCGAGCGTTGAGGATGGAGCGAGACCACAGGACACTTCTCTCCAGACTGGACAGGTGGACAAACACCTGGACACAAACATCAGCATGTTAGTCCCACATTCAAGACTGAAGTCTGGAGTGTGTGTGTGTGTGTGTGTGTGTGTGTGTGTGTGTCTGACCTGAGACAGACTTGAGCAGGACTGCAGAGACTCCCTCCATCGTTCCAGTACTGTCTTACTGACCCGACCGCTGTCACTGCCGTCTGACAGGCAGACAGGAAGAGAGACAGACAGCGTGAGTCTACTGACACACAGAAGCTCTGACAGTGATAAAAGGTTCACGTCACTCTGCTGACGTCAAGTTCAGAGCTTTATTAAACAGGAAGTCATACCGTCACTGGCCTGGTCGTCGTCCTTCTTCTTGTTCTTCTTCGTCTTCTGCTCTTTCTTTGAGTCGTCCTCACCCAGTGGAGCTTTGAGGAAGCGTCTTTCGATGCCTTGCTCGATGTGAGCGAGGGCCTGAGCCAGGATTCGTACTGAGCTGCTGACGACCTGAGGAGTCCCAGAGCCGCTGCAGGACGCCGCGCTGTCCGCCTTCAGGTCTTGCAGCCTGAAACACACACACACATCATTTAAAACACACATGGACACAGGAAGAGGAGGAAGACAAACAGGAAGTACCCGTCTCTGGCTCTCAGGTGTGAATGTTTGTTACCTGTCTCTGGCTCTCAGGTGTGCAGGTGAGTCTACCTCCATGGCCTCCTCCCGTCCGTTCATCCCTCCGTTCTCTCGGCCATCAGAACTCAGCAACTCGTAGTTTCCTGCTTCCAGCGCTGAGCGCCACACCTGTCGATCCATCACCTGAACACAGACAGACAGACAGACAGACAGGTGAGTGTGATGTCAGCTGCTGTGTCTACTGTTAACCAGCAGGTGTGTGTTTACCTTCAGAGTTCCCAGAGTTCCCTGGTGGATCCGGTCCTCGATGTCCAGCAGCAGGTCTCTCAGTCTGCCCTCCATCAGAGTCTCAGCTGAAGCAGTGCATTCTGGGACTGATCGGGACGACTCCGGGTGATCTGGACAAACACCACAGGTGTGTTTACAGGTACTTTACAGGTACATGTACCCGTATACATTTACCTGTACATATGTACCCGTATACATGTACCCGTATGTACGTACCTGTGTGGCTGTACTTGGTCCCGTGACAGTCCTGCAGCAGGTGTTGCAGTCTCTCCCTCTCCTGCAGCAGCGCCTCCTTCAGGCTGCTTTCGCGGTTCCCTCGGGGGTTCAGGGCCTCGATCAGCTGATCCACCTCCTCCACTGAGTTGTAGAAGGACCACTGGTTGGGACGTTTAACAGGCGGCCCACATGTGTGGAGGGGGGCGGGGTTTGAGCCGGCACTGTACAGCAGGAAGTTTTAATGACATCATTGAACACCTGAGCTCCACATGTCTCACATTCAGGACCAGAAGGAGAAGCAGTCACCTACCTTCCCTCTGCAGGCTCCTCCTTCACCTCCTCATCTTCCATCTTGGTGGTGGCGTCCTGTGCAGGTTTGGGGTTCGGTTGCAGCATGTCCTCCGTCAGGCCGAAGCAGTCCTCCTCCACAAACAGGGTGGAGGCGGAGGGGAGGAGCCAGTAGCGGCGATACAGACGGTCTCTGCCCAGAGGCAGCAGGCAGGTGCAGGCCGCCGCCTTCTGGATCCGCTCCAGCAGCTCTTGAACCTGCGGGGGGAGACAAACACGACGCTCAGATCACACTGTGATCGATCAGCTCAGTTAATGAGTTGATCAATAATCAGATGTGTTGTTAGTGAGTCTGTTTCTAACCTTCTCCTGCTCGCGCTCCAGCTCCTCTCCAGTCAGGCTGCCGGGGGGGCAAGACGAGGGTTTGGGGTCAGAGGTCATCAGCTGCTGCTTCTCTTTCTGGTTTAGTTTAGCTGCAGGAGAGACGACAACCATGACTCATCACAGTTCATCACGACAGCAGGAAGCAGGACAATCATGAGTCAGCAGAGAGAATTAAATCGGCTGAGGCGAAGTTACAGTGATTTATCTTTCTACCTTTCATCTTCTTGTTGGACGATGAGCTTTGCTCCTCGTCTTCTTCAGTGTTCGGTTCTACAGGAGTTTCACTGTCACACATTCAACATGTTAACAAATCAGAAGGACATTTCTTATAATAAACTTCATAACAGCTCAAAGAAAATGAATTTAATGTGACTTTGTTCAGTAAATCAGTTGCTGTGAGTTTCTCCTCTACCTATTAGTTTGGACTCCTCCCTTCAGCTCCTGCTCCTTCAGTCTCTCCTCCTTCTCCTTCATCCTCTGCTCCTGCTCCCTCAGCTTCTCCTCTTTACGAAGACGAACCCTGAAGGAGAAGGACGGACTCGGCTTCAAACTTAGAAACTCTTCCTCAATGTTGTCCCGATTGATCTTTAATACAATGTACCTGAGTACACACACCTGTGTGTATACACTTGCATGTATACCTGTGTGCACACCTGTGTGTATACCTGTGTGTATACCTGTGTGTATACCTGTGTGCACACCTGTGTGTATACCTGTGTGCACACCTGTGTGTATACTGTGTGTATACCTGTGTGTATACCTGTGTGTATACTGTGTGTATACCTGTGTGAACACCTGTGTGTATACTGTGTGTATACTGTGTGCACACCTGTGTGTATACTGTGTGTATACTCTGTGCACACCTGTGTGTATACTGTGTGTAGACTGTGTGCACACCTGTGTGTATACCTGTGTGTATACCTGTGCACACCTGTGTGTATACTGTGCGTAGACTGTGTGCACACCTGTGTGTATACTGTGTGTATACCTGTGTGCACACCTGTGTGTATACTGTGTGTATACCTGTGCACACCTGTGTGTATACTGTGTGCACACCTGTGTGTATACCGTGTGTACACCTGTGTGCACACCTGTGTGTATACCTGTGCACACCTGTGTGTATACTGTGTGTATACCTGTGCACACCTGTGTGTATACCTGTGTGCACACCTGTGTGTATACTGTGTGTATACCTGTGCACACCTGTGTGTATACTGTGTGTATACCTGTGCACACCTGTGTGTATACCTGTGCACACCTGTGTGTATACCTGTGTGTGTACTGTGCGTACACCTGTGTGTATACCTGTGCACACCTGTATGTATACCTGTGTGTATACCTGTGCACACCTGTATGTATACTGTGTGTATACCTGTGTGTATACTGTGTGTATACCTGTGTGTAGACTGTGTGTGTACCTGTGTGCACACCTGTGTGTATACTGTGTGTATACCTGTGCACACCTGTGTGTATACCTGTGTGTATACCTGTGCACACCTGTGTGTAGACTGTGTGTGTACCTGTGTGCAGCCTCCTCTCGGTCGCGGCGGTGTTGTTCAGCTCTGATTTCTCTCAGTTCCTGCTTGGCGGCTCTCTGATCCTCCACACAGTCCTCAATCAGGTCTCTGCTGGACGCCAACGTCAGCAGCTTCCCTACCAGAGCATGTAGGATCTTCAGCTTCTCCCCTGCAAACATTTCAATCATTGATCAATCACTGATCAAACACTGATCAATAACTGTACGAATCATTGGTAACCATCTGACCTGGTGTCAGGTCGTACACCGCTGTGTTTGACAGCTTCTTCAGCAGCGCGGGTTCAGCCAATCGCAGCTCGACACACGGGTCGTCCGTCAACGTGAAGCCACCCTGCTTCTGGTAGCGGAACTTGGCGTTACCGTGGTAACAGTCAGCACCAGACGCCAGGATGTGCAGCCGCAGGATCTCTGACAGCGTGCAGCTGTCCAGGTCCAACTTCCTCAGACTGCAGCCCTGATGCAGCTGAGGCCAGGCTGCAGCCAATGAGGCGACGGCGCTCAGAGCCGACTGAGTGACATCACAGTCATCATCCAGAGCCTCCGTCAGGTCTGTACATAAACAATACACACAATATACACACATTATGCACACACTCTTTGTGTGTAATGTGTGTATATTGTGTGTGTGTGTGTGTGTGTGTGTGTGTGTGTGTGTGTGTGTGTGTGTGTGTGTGTGTGTGTGTGTGTGTGTGTGTGTGTGTGTGTGCGTGTGTGTGTGTGTGTGTGTGTACCTTCAGCCTGGTCTTTGGCCACCTCCTCCTGCTCCTCGGCCAGAGCCTGAAAGATGGCCGACAGGAAGAAGAACAGCAGCTCACACAGAGGACCTTCAGGGTCGGAACCCATCAGCGCCTCCTCTAGAACCTCTGAGGACAGAGAGAACATCTGTTAGAACTGAGAGAACATCTGATAAAACCGGTGGAACCAACACAATCTGCTAGAATCATCACGACCTAAAGAACCTTAACCTTCAGAGAACAGAACATGTATTTAATCACAGCATAGCGCTATAAACCGTCAGAAGCAACACACATCCGTAGAACATCTGTAGAACTTTGAAAACCATCAACCGAAGCCACTCAACTTCTAGATCCTGAGAGAACCTTTTAGAACCTAAACTTTCAGCAAACCTGAAGAACATTTGTTAAGTAAAAGATAAAAACCTCCCAGGTCTTCACTAGAACCATGAGACATCTGAAACATTCATCAGAAGTGACAGATGAATGCTCACAATGCACCAGCACAAGAGTCAAACGGACCGGGAGCAGAACCCTGTAAGGAACCACAGGGTCCTGGTCTAGTTCTGTTAGGAGAATCTGTGTTCTAACCCAGAGAGACTCCGTCAGAGAACTCGTCCTTCAGGTCAAAGACCTCGCCGAAGGCCCGCAGGAACTCCAGAACCATCAGAGCATCTCCGAAGAGCTCGGCTGGAAGACGAGTCCTCACTGGAACCGGACTGGGCAGCTCCTGTAGGACCAGCACACAGAAACAGAACCTGGCTCACAGATCTGCAGGTTCATTGCTGCATTAATGGTTCAATCTGAGCTGCTGTTCACTGACCTTCAGGTCTTCACACTCCATGTCTTCTCTGGGTTTGTTCCACAGTTTCAGACGTTCTGCATACTTCTTCTTCTCCTCTTTCAGCTTCTCTCGCTCCTGAAGATCCGATTAAAGACGTCTCAGCTCTCAGACACTTTGATTTGATTAACTGATTGTCTTCAGAATAAAATAAAGTATAAAACTCACCTTTTCCTTCTCCAGCTTCCTGCGCTCCTTCTCCTCCCTCCTCCTCTGTTTCTCCTCCTCAAACCTCCTCCTGTGCTCCTCCTTCAGCCTCTCTCTGTCCTCCCTATCCCTCCTCTTGGCCTCCTGAGCCTCCTCCTTCTCCTTCTTCAGTCGAGCTTTGTCCTGAGCGGCTGCAGCCATCTCCTCCCTCTGCTGCAGCAGCTTCAGCTTCTCTGCCACCTTCAGCAGCGACGAGCCGGCCTGCGAACGCATCGCGACACCACAGACTGAAAATAACGTTCAGACGAACCTGCGACGCTTCTCTGACCGTCAGTCGGCTGGGTCACTCGTTTTACAAACACTGTTTCCACACAACTTAAATCAGTGGAGCGACATCACTCACCTGTCCAGGTGAGCCCCGCCCCCCACCTTTAGAGGGCGGGCTGAAGGGGAACAGGGGCGGCTCGTCAGGGAAGAACTGAGAGAACGTCTGTTCAGACAGACTGTACTTCATCACTGTGGAGGACTGGAGACAGGAAGGATCGTCAACGCACAGGAAGTCATTAACAGGTCCTACGGTGCGTTCAGACCAAACATGAGGAGAATATCCGCCTCTCGTCTCACACACACACACACACACACACACACACACACACACACACACACACACACACACACACACTCAGCTGGGTGAGTTGAGCGTCTGGATGACGGCAGCTTCCAGCTCGACCTGACAGCGAGCAGGTCTCCGCTGCAGAGCGTCCGTCCATCTGTCTCCACTGAGATCAAATTAAAATCTATAAATCGTAGCTGTGAGCAGCAGGTAGACGTAGACTGAATGAACCTGTCTCACCACATCGGTCTGAACACAGGACAAAGAGATTTCTTCAGTGTTTCCCTCACATTCATTTGGCTCCGCCACAATATCAACATTGGCCGCCATATATTGATTATCTTTTATTTTTGGAGGTGCCGTTCTCACTCACTCAAGACAGCACCCGTCAGGTGAGTAACAGGATGTTATAGACTCCGATACAGCAGATGGCGCTGTGGTTTTTAGTCAGTAAACCAACGAGGCAGAGGAGGAGCGGCAGGGCTCTGAAGCCATTGTGTCGTGGCCAAGCAGTGTAATTACATCGTCATGTGATGCACTGGGGACTAAAGCCAACATTGTGAAAGACGCGTCTGCAAAAACAGTAATAAAAGCCTCACAACCCCCCGAAATGACTCGTTTTATTGTCAGAATTTGGGCAATTAGGTCCAATAAAATTTGGAGAGTCTAGAAGAGCTGCCCGAAAACATTTTATCCCCGTCCAAGTTAGCTCGGCGCTAAACCGGAAGTTAGCCAGCTCGGTCGGCGACAGTCTTGAGTGCTCGTGCTCTACGGCGCCCCGGCCTCACAGCCAGCGCCACAATTAAAGTCTGATTCTGTGTGAAACACTTTTCTCTGATCTGAATCAATAAACGGATCAGAAGCTGAAATGACATCATCATAATGTCGCCTTGTAAAAAGTGTGTCAGCTCTGTCGGCCAGATGACAAGTAAACTACTTTTAAAGTGTTTGTTCAGATCGATCAGAGCTCTGCTGTGCTGAGACGTATTTCCTCCCACCAGCTCCTCTCCTGTGCCGTCTCAGTACAGCTCTGAGTGTCTGCAGGCGGCCATGATTACTGATAGTTGTCCTCCATTGTTGTTCATGACTGTCTGGACATCAGAGACGTTAACGTTGTGACGTCAGTATGAACATCGACGCTGACGCTTTAACACAACGTCACGAGAAATCCTCGAGTTCAATGTCTTCAGCTCACGACGATGTGTGAATGATAACTTTGTGTCTTTCACTGACTTTATATTCTCGACCTGTAGATGATTCACCTCGTGTTTGGTCTGAACGCCTCATGGAACAGTGCTCATGTGTACGTTACGTACGTACTGTATGTTTACCACTGTGGTGTATTATTATTCTCACCTTGAGTACGATGGTCCCGTTCTGAGGCTCACAGTGTTGTTTAAAGAGCAGCTTCAGTCTCTCTCTGGACACTGTGGACTTCCTACGACTGAACACACAGACAACATCAACATCCACACGGAGACGATCAGCTGACATCAAACATCTGGAGTGTTTATAGGAAACTGAAGTGGTCAGAAAACGTTTGTTTGCTTCTGGTTCACATGAAATCTTCTTCAGAGCTCACTGACGGCAGCAGAGGGAACCGGTCCTGAAGCAGATTCAGTCTACTGACCATCAGTTTGTCCTTCAGAAGTGATGAAGACTTAAATATTCAAGTTTAGTTCTGTGATTATTGATTCATCTGTCAGTTATTTTATGATTAATTGATCAGTGTTTCATCTCACAGATCTTTACTGTCACAGAGGAAAGAAACCAGTAAATATTCACATTCAACCGGCTGACAGCAGAGTGGGAAGTGTAACAGACGCCAACAATCCATTAACTGAAACTTGCGGTCTCTCGTCACAGAGTCTGAAGTTATCTCCCTGTCCTCCAGCAGAGGGCGCTCTTTAAATCCCCTCTCATCAAATATATACTGATCAGTAATGTGAGCTAATCAATAAAGGTGACTGAGCTGATCAGATGATGATTAGGCACTCCTGTAGATGTTAACGGTTTGTCTGACGGACGACCGAACCTGCTGACAAGATCAGCTGATCACAGATCAGTTTCAGAAATGTTGTCAAAGAAGAGAAAAGCTTTTTATATCAGAGTAAAAGATACTTGAAGTGACTTATTTATTGATTATTTGTGATTTAAGAGTCTGCACTTAAGTTTCAGTCCCTGCATCACTAAAGTTTATATCAAACTGCAAACAATGTGTTTGTCAGCTGAATGTTTTTACTCCCTGATATCGATTATTGGCGGTGATCTAATGTCAACTTCATCATCATCATCATCATCATCATCAGCTGAGAGCAGACACACACACACACACACACAATGGATGATGTCACATTCTCACCTGATCTGATTGGCTTTGACAGTGAAGGGCTCCCTGTGTTCACCCATCATCATCTTCACTGTGTATTTGAACACTGACGGACTCAGAGGCTTCTTCTTCCTGCTGACACACACACACACACACACACACACACACACACACACACACACAGATCATTAACTCTTTCCTCTCTTATGTTGTCAGACCCTGCTGCCTACATTACCCACAGTGCACCTTTCCCTCTGACAGTCTGACATCTGTCAGCTTTATAACTCCACAACAACACACGACTGTCTGTTCACTTCAGCTGACTCATGTGACATCACTCGAGGTCATTCATCAGACGTCTCACTGCTCCCTCTGAAGGATCTGGACCTGGAGACACCTGGAGACACAAGCTGTTGATTGAACCCCACAGGACCAGGTGACCTTTGACCTACTGACCCGTTGACCTGAGCGCTGGGACTCTGGAAGGCGTTGCTCTCGTCGTCGCTGTCGCTGATGACGATGGTGTCGCCCTCAGCTGGTTTTATGTGACCGTTAGCAGCAGCCGGCGTTCCGTTAGCACTCGAGTGAGGAGAGTGAACCTGCAGAATCTCACACACATGCCTGACACACACACACACACACACACACACACACACGAAGATTCATGTGTTCATCATGTTTGTTAGCATGTTTGTTAGCATGTTAGCTGTTCGTGTCCTGAGGAAACATCTGTCTCTTTAGCTGCTGAATGTGTCTGTTTGTTGTGTTCAACAGACAAACAACCAGCTGAAACTCATGCAGCTCATTGAAGAGGAGAAGCTGCAGCTTCAGATTATAACTCTGTCATCATCAGGAGGAGATGATGACTCCATGACCCTGATTATTAATCCTCAGGAAGTCTCTCCTCACATGTGCAGAACTTGCTTTAGAAACATCATGTTTTTAAGTTCTCTTCAGTACCACAGTGATCCAGTGATAGTTGTCTGTACATCCACAGGTTCACTGCTAACAGGAAGTGCTAACAGCTGATTCAGCAAAGTTTTAGTAGAGTTTTGGAGTTTGTTCAAACTTCACCCGACTTCCTTTAAACATGGGGGAGGAGATTTTGACTGGATTTAACTTTTTGGCAGAACTGTGTCTTTAAACTGTTTAAGTTTGAAACTCTTTCTGCTCTTTTTTAAATGTTTCCTGGTTGCTTGTCAGCACAGAGACTCTAATGGATGATTTAATTTAGTGCACTTGAATGCACCTCATTGCTCAAATGGCCGCAGGCCATTTAAAAACGTTTCTATTTCTTTTCTTACGTTGCTTCATTGAAACACAAGACAAGACTTGCCTGTCAGAACAATATCCTTCATTTCTAAATTTTAAAACACAAATCTGAAACACTGATTCAATTCTTTATGTTAAAATTAAAGGAGCACTCTGTAGTTTTATAATGAGAAGAGAAACATCTTTACTGACTCAAATAAACTAAATAAACAAACTCTTTGTTTATATGCGGCGGACCCTGCCACCTTTCTTCAAACAGTGTTCTGGGAACTTATTTTCCTCTGAGAACAGCTGGTTTATTCACTGATGGAGACAGATTGTATTATTACTCATTAAAACTCATTAATACAAGCTGTTCCTCTCCTCTGTGACTAACGATAACCCATGTCGTGGTTGTCATGTCTCCGTACCGAGCTCCGTTACGTCCCGCAACGTCCACTGTCTCTCCGGGGAAGAAGCGGTCTTTGACGAAGATGTAGACGTCCTCGCAGAGCTCCGTCAGCCTGCAGCGGTGGCTGAGAGCGGCCAGGTGGAGCAGAGGCACCACCAGAGACAGAGGGAAGCTCTGCAGACTCTGCTTCGCCCGCCGCTCGCTCTCCACCGCCTCCAGGTAGGTGAGGCCCGCTCGGCCCGTCAGAGCACAGCTCCACACCAGACTGTTGCACAGGATGGTCCGCTCGAAGAACTCACTGAGGAGACAGGAGAGGAGTGAGACCTCCCGTCACACAGCAACACAGGTCTGAGATCACTAACACAAAAGTATCACTGAGTAGCACTTCATCTTCAAACTGAACTCATTGATTATCAGTCTGATGTTGTTTTTTTCCATTCCAGCAGATGATCAATAATCACAAATTCTGACTTTATATTTCAGGTTCTTTGAGTTATTTTCTTATAAATCTGAGTTTATTCCGTCAGTCAGATGTGTGATGATGACCTGTCAGACATCACCTGTACTGTAGCTGGAGCAGGTGAGCAGCCCCTCAGCAGGTGTTCAAACTTTATTGACACAGAGCTCAGTGACAGACAGCGGCCTGTGTCATCAGCTAACGGCTAACAGCAGCGCGCTAACGGCTCTGACAGCTTCACTTAGCTAACTCAGCTAACAGCCGCCAACTCTCTTTAGCGGGGTTAGCTTAGTTTTACCAGCTCACCTGTCCCTTCCTGACATCACACACCTGTCCTGATCTGTTCTCCACCTGTTCTCACACACTTTCTAGTCTGTACAAGTTTGATTTTTCACTCTGAGTAAACTTGGTTCTCTGAATGTTGTCTGGAAGTTTGCCAGCCGACCAACTGTCAGTCAAAGTGGACTCCAGCGGCTCTCTGAGCTCCGTCCAGGTGAGACAGGTGACCTGGGACACTTACTCGTAGCTCCTGAAGATCTCGTGTGTGATCTTGCAGAGGAAGACCTCCTCGTCCGGCCGCAGGTCCGCGGGAGGTTTCTGACGGAGGAAGGCTTTTCTGTGGAGGAGCGGCATCTCAGCTCCGCTTCACCGGCGGCAGCACTTTGAAAAAAAGGAGGGAAACCGAGTCTCAAAGACCGAAGCTGATACCCAAAGTGACCCACAACAAACCAAAGTCCACCCTCAGACCCGAACCGGAGCCCTGAGCCCGGAGGACCGGAGCATCCACCGAGCAGAAGGCGCGCGGAGCGGAGCGGCTCTTTTGTTACAGCCGCTGTTAATCTGCCCACATGGAAATGAGACGTTCACTGTCCGACACACTAACTGTCTGTTTGAGCCCAAAACTACACAAACACACGTCTATCTCCGCCCTCACCCTCTACAAGTCCACACGAACACTTCTCTGACCAGCTTTACCGAGTTGTGTAACGATGAGGAGATAATCCGCGGTGAATGTTGAAGAACAAGTCCCGAGCTGAGGCTGAGAGCTGAGGCTGAGCGCTGAAGCCGAGCGGAGCGGAGCGGCGGCTTGTTGACCAAGTTTTCATCCACTTCACGGACCCGCTCAGAGCTCGGACAACTCAGTGTTCACTTAGCTGAAGCTCATTTACAGAACCGATATGGTGTTAAAATATTACTTTGGTCACATCAAAAGTCTCCCATGATAATAGTACTCGAGTAAAAGTCTTAAAGTATGTGATGTGATTAAGTATCAAAAGTAAAGTAAATGTATGTATGTACTGTATATTATGAGTCGGTTAATCATCACAATCAATGTTTTTATCTGATTGAAATGTTCTACTTTGGCTCTGATGCAGCATGTAATCTGTAAAGTAACTAGTTGTGGTGGTGTTGATGGTGTTGATGTTGATGGTAGTGGTGATGGCGGTGGAGTTGATTGTGATGATGGTGGTGATGGTGGTGTTGATGGTGGTGGAGTTGACGGTGTTGGTGGTGGTGGAGTTGACGGTGGTGGTGGTGTATGAATCCGGTCTCCCTCTTAAACAGATTTTAAACAAGGTGCTCTTTGTGTCTGGATGAATCAAAAACAGAATAAAACTCGCTCCATGTGTCTCTGTCAGATAGGTCCTGTTTCCGAGTTGAAGCGTGTTCCCTGAACGCACCATATGGAGTGAGTACGTGGGCGGGGCTTCACCGTAATCCTCTGCGCTGGTTGGTCGGCCGTCCTGCCGCTCCTCCGCGGCCAGCCAATGGTTGCCCTGGACACGATCCCCTTAAACCGCCGCGAGGAGAACCGCGGCGAGGGATTACGTCAGAGGAGTAAACGGAAGAAAGCGGTGACGAGTGATGACGCAGAGTGCGTGACAGCTGGGGGTGATGCGTCATCACAGAGGAAACCTCCACACTCAGGACTCAGACTCATAAAATGGTGGCCAGCTGATGAGTGTTTTAAGATAAAATCACAAAAGTATTATTGAGTTTAGATGTTTGAATCATTGATCATCACAGTGTTTATGATTATCAGCTGTTTAATCTTCATCATAGAGTCAAACATTCTGCTGAACATCAGTTTGCAGCTGTCACGTGTTTCACAGGGAGGCTTGTCACAAGCACAACGGTGTATGGAGGCCTGACAGGGCCAAACATCAACAAAGAAAAAAATGTCCCTCATGATTTTCAAAATAAATGTTTACAAAATGTGACATATTGTTTTATTTATTTACCTTTTAATTAGTTAATCTATTTATTTTCTCTCCATTTTATTTATCGGAGTCATAATTATCAAAGCTCTTTATTTTAAATTAATCAATGCCTACATTTATTTTTATTATTATCTTGGTGCATTTAATGGCAGAATAATTTATGTACTGAGCCATTTAGTGATTGGTCCAGTCACTGGCAGGACTCATGGCTGACAGTAAAGGTGCAATATGGAAGAATTTCTGTTTAAAATATTTCAAATTAACTCAAATTATTCATGAACGTGGAGAAATAAAAGCACTGACAGAATGTCAGAGACAATATCTACTAAAGTTAGCATGCTAGCCAGCTAGCCCCAGGTCTGATAACCTCTTTCTCCCAGCAGACCAAAGCTCCTGTGATAGCAGGAAATCACTCACTACTCCCCACATACTGCTCTACATAGTGACTACATACTGCTCTACATAGTGACTACATACTGCTCTACATACTGCTCTACATACTGCTCTACATAGTGACTACGCCATGTTGTAGTGCTGTCTGAATATCTAGTGGGAATTATTATACCCTATAGTGGACTCAAAGTATCCCACAATGCATCGCGAAAAGTGTTGTACAACCGATGGTCACTAACCAGGCAATATTTACCATCATGCATTGCACTACGGACGAACACATGGCGGTCGCGGAGTGGGAGCTGATCTACGCGATTTCACGTTTCAACTGCGCGACAGCAGTGACGTCATTAACGGCGCCTGAGTGTCCGAAAGTGTGTTTTTCTTTTTGCCGATGAGCTCCATATATAGTCCACCGTGTAGGACTCCCTGTGTAGTGAGGAGGGAATGAGCGGGTGATTTCGGACACAGCCCAACACTCCCGATAGTCCGGCTAGCTGCACAGCTAACTGAGCTATCAGACCAAGCTACAGTTATGGATGTATAAACAGTTACAGGTAGTTATAAACAGAGAGCAGTTAGCGGCAGTTAGCAGTTACTCTGGTGATTTGCTGCCGCCTGTTTGTTGGGAGAATGAAGTTAACATGACATTTAACAGCAACAACTTTCAGTAGAATCATCAGAGTTACTTTTCTTCTTTTCAGCTCTTTATTACAAACTGACACAAGTCAAACCAGTCTGGACCCGTCTGGACCCGTCTGGACCCGTCTGGACCCGTTCCACAGCTCCATCTTTAGAAAGGAGGATCCTGACAAAAACACGTCTCCATGACAACATGATCAGAATGGCATCACAGCGACCAGGAGCCAACCGCAGCAGTTCTTCAGTGCTAACTTAGCCTAGCCTCGTGCTAACATCAGTGTTTACAAAGTTTTCATCATTAAATCCAAACAGGCTGCAGCTCACTAGTTCTGACACAGAGCCGGCTGAAACTGTTGTGTAGCTAACTGATAAAACTAACGTTAGCATGCTAACAGCTGGCCTGTGTCGAGGTAAAATGGAGGACGGCCGTCAGTCGGACCTGAAACTTTATAAATGATTCACACGAACATTATGAGGACGGTTCCACCTGATTCAGTTTGAAACCAGTTCCTGAGAAATGAGGACGGACTTTATGTTTAGACTGAAGGACTCATGAGGAGCTGCTTGGTCCAGAACCAGAACTGGTCAAGAGCTGTAGAACCCTGCTCCAGAACAGTCCTCAGACCTTTAAACCAGTCTGGTTCAGGTCAGATGACCCTGTACAGGTGGATCTGTCTGAGAGCGTCAGGGTCTGTGTCTCTGTCCAAGTAAACATCATAGTCCACAGGAAGTTCCTCCACCCAGCCGGGCTGCAGCGCCTCCTGCTGGACACAAACAGGAAGTGGTTCAGAGATGACAGTAAAGGACGTGTTTAAAACTGGTCCTGGTTTCTAGCATCTGACCTCCTGAAACCTCAGAATAACCAAAGATGCTGTTACTGTGTGTGTGTGTGTGTGTGTGTGTGTGTGTGTGTGTGTGTGTGTGTGTGTGTGTGTGTGTGAAATACCTGCAGAGTGCTCAGACTCTCCTGAAGACTGGGGACTGTGACCAGCAGAGATCCTTTCTTCCTGAAGTTCTCCATGATGAACCTCCATGCTCTGAACACACACACACACACACACACACACACACACACACACACACACACACACACACACACACACACACACACACACACACACACTTCACTTCCTGTGTACAAACAGTTACAGTGAAAGCAGGGGGGTATTCCAGAAAGCGGCTTTTGTGAAAACTCTGAGTTTGTTAACCCTGAGATGAGAGAAACTCAGAGAGGTAACTTAAACTCTGGGTCTGTCACTGCGGTAACTTCCTCTGTGAACCTCACCTGCTCACTGGCAGGTTTACCTGCAGAAACCCTGAGTGTGACGGAGCTGTCTGACAGTGGCTGTCCTTTCCTTCTCAGTCGGATCATGTTGAAGCTGAAATAATTGCGCTACACGCTACACGTCATCGCTGACGTGCTCTCAGATCTGAACAATCCTCTTTGTTTTTTTAATCACTTCGCAGGTTAATCAATCACCTTCCAGCAGCTAGAAAAAGAGAAATAATTCACATTTCATTTGGCTTTTTTCATTTCCCACAGATGGCTACAAAAGTAACCATCAGTTTAGCCTATTGTATTTAAGTCCGTGTTTCTAGTTTGCCGCCGCATTGGGTATAAGATTAAATGACTTCTAGTTCAATCTGTAGACAGGAAGTGTGTGTCTGCCTCTAATGTTGGGTCCTGACTCAGGACCAGCTCCTCAGCCATCCGGTCACCCAGTGTCCTCACCTGACTTGTTCTCTGGGTTCCATGAAGAACTCGAACACGTTGTTCATGATGAGAACGTCTGTGTTCTGCAGCAGAGCGTCCTGCAGGCAGACATCAGAGTGGAGAACCTGCAGGAGAGGAGACCCATCAGAACCTGGTTCTACTGGGTTATACTGGGTTCTACTGTGGGTGTGTGTATCGTCACGCTGACCTGTATCCGGTCCGTCAGCTGGTATTTCCTGATGATGTCGTTCTGCAGTTTGACAAACTCTTCACTGAGCTCGACCCCGACGAGCCGAGAGGCCGAGCTGAACACATGAGCCTGAACACATGCGAGCAACACGTTACTCTGTGTGTGTGTGTGTCATTGTAAACGATGTGTTAAGTCGTTTACAATGGATCCGTGTGGATGCAAATATTCTTGAAAGGAGAATATTTGCATCCACACGGATCCATTGTAAATGACTCAACACGCTGTAGTTCATATTCAAGGCCTATAGATGGCGCTTGAAGGCTCAGTCTGAGTGTGTGTGTGCAAATATTCTTGAAAGGATTCCAAGGAACTCCTCCTTGAACCGTCACCTTATCGTGGTGGAGGGGTTTGAGTACCTGAATGATCCTCGGAGCTATGTTGTCCGGGGCTTAATGCCCCTGGTAGCGTCTCCCAAGGCAAAAAGGTCCTAGGTGACGGGTCAGACTAAGAACAGTTCCAAAGCCCATGATGAACATGATTACAACAAGGCAGCGTACGTCGCCCGGATTGGCGTTACCGGGGCCTCACCCTGGAGCCAGGCCTGGGACTGGGGCTCGCAGGCGAGCGCCTGGTGGCCGGGTCTGTGCCCACGGGACCCGGCCGGGTACAGCCCGAAGGAGCGATGTGGGCCCGCCCTCCAGTGGACCCGCCACCCGCAGGAGGGTTCAGAAGGGGCTGGTGCATTGTGGTTTGGGTGGCAGTCGTGGGCGGGCCCGGCGACCCAATCCCCGGACGATGACTCTGGCCATGGGGACATGGAATGTCACCTCACTGGGGGAAAGAGCCTGAGCTAGTGCGGGAGGCTGAGCGATACCGGCTAGAGATAGTCGGGCTCACCTCCACGCACAGTCTGGACTCTGGAACCCAACTCCTTGAGAGAGGCTGGACTCTCTTCTACTCTGGAGTTGCCCGCGGTGAGAGGCGGCGAGCTGGTGTGGGCTTGCTTATAGCTCCCCATCTCAGCCGCCATGTGTTGGAGTTTTCCCCGGTGAGCGAGAGGGTCGTTTCCCTGCGCCTTCGGGTCGGGGATAGGTCTCTCACTGTCGTTTCGGCTTACGGGCCGAACGGCAGTGTAGAGTACCCGGCCTTCTTGGAGTCCCTGGGAGGGGCACTGGAAAGTGCTCCAACTGGAGACTCCGTCGTTCTTCTGGGGGACTTCAACGCTCACGTGGGCAGCGACAGTGTTACCTGGAGGGGTGTGATTGGGAGGAACGGCCTCCCCGATCTGAACCCGAGCGGAGTTCTGTTATTGGACTTCTGTGCTAGCCACAGTTTGTCCATAACGAACACCATGTTCGAGCATAAGGGTGTCCACAAGTGCACGTGGCACCAGGACACCCTAGGCCGGAGGTCAATGATCGACTTTGTAGTCGTGTCATCTGACCTCCGGCCGTATGTCTTGGACACTCGGGTGAAGAGAGGGGCTGAGCTGTCAACTGATCACCACCTGGTGGTGAGTTGGATTCGCTGGCAGGGGAGGAAGCTGGACAGACTTGGCAGACCCAAACGTACTGTGAGGATCTGCTGGGAATGTCTGGCGGAACCCTCTGTCAGGGAGGTCTTCAGCTCCCACCTCCGGGAGAGCTTTGACCAGATCCCGAGGGAGGCTGGGGACATAGAGTCCGAGTGGACCATGTTCTCTGCCTCCATTATTGACGCGGCTGTACGAAGCTGTGGCCGAAAGGTCTCCGGTGCCTGTCGAGGCGGCAATCCCCAAACCCGGTGGTGGACACCGGAAGTAAGGGATGCTGTCAAGCTGAAGAAGGAGTCCCCCGAGCCTGGTTGGCTCGGGGACTCCTGAGGCAGCTGACGGGTACCGGCAGGCCAAACGTGCGGCAGCGCGGGCGGTTGCGGAAGCAAAAACTCGGATCTGGGAAAAGTTTGGGGAGGCCATGGAGGAGGACTACCGGTCGGCCTCGAGGAAATTCTGGCAAACCATCCGGCGCCTCAGGAGGGGGAAGCAGGGACCCGCCTTCCGTAGAGGAAGCAGAGGCTGAGGGCTCAGAGGCTGATTCATGCATCACCCAAGCCGAAGTCACTGAGGTAGTCAGGAAGCTCCTCAGTAGCAGGGCACCGGGGCTGGATGAGATCCGCCCTGAGTACCTCAAGTCTTTGGATGCTGTGGGGCTGTCTTGGCTGACACGTCTCTGCAGCATCGCGTGGCAGTTGGGGGCAGTCCCTCTGGACTGGCAGACCGGGGTGGTGGTCCCTCTATTTAAAAAGGGGGACCGGAGGTTGTGTTCTAACTATCGGGGGATCACACTCCTCAGCCTCCCTGGTAAAGTCTATTCCAGGGTACTGAAGAGGAGAATTCAGCCGATAGTCGAACCTCGGATTCAGGAGGAACAATGCGGTTTTCGTCCTGGTCGTGGAACACTGGACCAGCTCTATACCCTCCGCAGGGTGCTCGAGGGTTCATGGGAGTTTGCCCAACCAGTCCACATGTGTTTTGTGGACTTGGAGAAGGCATTCGACCGTGTCCCTCGTGGCACTCTGTGGGAGGTGCTTCAGGAGTATGGGGTCCGGGGCCCTCTGCTAGGGGCTGTACGGTCCCTGTATGACCGGAGCAGGAGCTTGGTTCGCATTGCCGGCAGTAAGTCAGACCTGTTCCCGGTGCATGTTCAGCAGCTCCTCCAGCAGCTCCTCCAGCAGCAGACTCTGACACCCACCGCAGATCATTCATCCCCACAGCCATCAGACTGTTCAACTCAAGCACTAACTGATCAGTAACTTTCTGCTCACTGGTTTGTTTTGTTATCTTATTGTTTTCTATTACACTTTATGCGTATTTGTCCGATTCCTCTTCCTGTACTTGTTGCACCTCGAGCTGTTGTAACAAGTGAATTTCCCCGTTGTGGGATAAATAAAGCCAATCTAATCTAACATGTTACTGTGTGTGTGTGTGTGTGTGTGTGTGTGTGTGTGTGTGTGTGTGTGTGTGTGTGTGTGGTTCTGACCCCGTACAGGACGGCTCCCAGTCTGGAGCCCACGTCCACCAGCAGCCGGCCGCTGAGGTCTGGAAGAACGTTCTCAAACAGGAACTGAAGCTCTGAGATGGAGAACGAGTGAGAGATGAAGTCTGAGGGAGGAAGAGGAGGAAGATGATGTCAGCAGGGAGAACAGACATCAGTGATGATGATGATGATGATGAAGAGGTGTTCTGACCCAAAGGTGCGGTTTTGTAGGAGCCACAGGTGAGACAGTAGGACCGACTGAAGGTTCCCTCCTCACACAGAGAGTCCACCTGATCCTCATCGTACAAGAAGCTGTCCACGTGAACGGTGGGCCGCGAACGCTGCTGCATCTGGAACACATCATCTTCATCATCTTCATCACTGCCTGCCGTACATCACTTGAAGTCATATTTAGTTTGGATATTTTACAGACGTTCATGAGTTTCATTCAGGGACCATCAATAAAACACTAATGAAAGTTTTCAGAGATTTTTGTGTAGAAATATTCATAAAAATTAGAGGAAGAACTGAAATCCAACAGAACCAGACGTGTCTCCTGCACCAGTACAAGAAGACATGGTGGCACTGTTCTTGAGTCAATGGGTCACATGACCTGCAAGCTATTGAAAAAAGCTGCAGTCTTTTTCTACTCAAATATGATGTAGACTGCAGCAGGACAGTACCTTGCAGTATGCAGCGCTCTCAGAGGGCAGCATGGCGTCCGGAGGCAGCGTGGCCCTCAGCTCGGCTGAGATGTGACGCAGAATCACCTTCCTGTTGTCTGACAGCAGCTCGTCCAGCTCGTCTGTACGGGAGAGATGGCCAGCTGTTGGATTCATACACGGTAGCTGCTAACTGTTGCTAACTGTATTCTATTCGGACTGTAGCTGCCGTTGGCTTGTTAGCTCAATTAGCTGTGCAGCTAGTTGGACGACTGGGGGAGTCATGGCTAGCTGGTTAGCATGCTAGCTTCAGTAGATGTCTCTGCTACACAGTAGGCCTCCATAGATGTCGTCAACATGATTGACTGATTTTCTTCACATTGTTGAACATTCTAAATTCTACATAATGCACCTTTAAATATTTTACTCCATTACATTCGTCTCACAGCTTTAGTTACTGTTTTCAACTGTTTTATTGAATCAGATGAAAACATGGAATTACTCCTATAGACCATGATGCATTGCTGCAGATTAAACCAGCCAACAGGATATAAAGAGTTAAACCACACACTCACTCACACACACACACACACACACACACACACACACACACACACCTGAACGCAGCAGGAATATTAACACACAAACATCAGAATCACTGACAGGCAACAGATTACTGCAACATTAGTACAAGTACTCAGAGTACTCAGAGTACTGAGTACTCTGAGTACTGTCTGATCAGCTCTAAGTAAACTCTGACTGTAGATGATCAGTTCAGTCAGCAGCTGATCAATAATCGAAGCCCACAGGTGAGTCTACCTGAGTTTCTGATCCAGTTGAAGAGTTTGTGGAGCTCAGACGGCTTCACTTTGTTCAGCAGCTGCTTCACTTCTGACTGAGCGTCGCACAAATTCATCTTCACACTCTGAATGGAACAAACACTGCGTTCATCTGCAGGTCCTGGTCCTGAGTTCAGGTTCTGGTCCTGAGTTCAGATCCTGGTCCTGAGTTCAGGTTCTGGTCCTGAGTTCAGGTTCTGGTCCTGAGTTCAGGTCCTGGTCCTGAGTTCAGATCCTGGTCCTGAGTTCAGGTTCTGGTCCTGAGTTCAGGTTCTGGTCCTGTGGCGCTCTCGGGAACGTGTGTGTGATTTAAGGTGGACCGTGTAGACCCACATGTATCACTACTTATGAGACACGAGAACACAACACCTGATGAACATCTATTTTACCTGTTCAGGTGACGATACTTTGAAAGCGTGACGTAATCACAGGTGTGACCATTAAAAGACAATCAGACTAGAAATCTTACTTTTCTGCGTCACTCGTTCAGACCACCTTAAGAGCACAAAGCCCGACCCGGAAGCAGTTGTGTTTTTTCTGTTCGAAACCTTTATTGAGTCAAACACGTTTAACACAAACAAAACATGTTGCTGCAGTCAGACGTGAAACAAAGTTTACTTGTTGTTTATTATTATTATTTTATTATTATTACCAACTGAACACGTCTTCCAGGAACCAGAACATTTATAAACAATAGTTTTATTGTTTGATTTATATACCTGTGTTTACAAAAATGTTAAAAATAAAGATAAAAGAAGACCTGCAACTATTTATACTTTAATTATTGATTAATCTGCTGACTGTTTTCTGGATTATTTGATGAGTCAATAAAACAGCATACTAACAATAAAAATGTCATTATCTATTTAATATCTCAAAAGTCGCTGATTGATGTTCATTAGATGTATTGATTGATGTATTGCTATTTAGAAGTGAAAAAGCCTCTTGGATGTCAGAAACTGAAACAAGTCCAGAATTACCCTGACCTGGATGACTGAGAACCTTCATCAACATATTGATTGATTGATTGATTGATTGATTAACTTGTTGATTAGTTTCTTGATAAAGCGGACGCTCAGCACAGTCCCGTAATCTGTCGGTTACAGCTTCCTTTAAACGGAGAGAAGAAGAAGAAGAAGAAGAAGAAGAAGAAGAAGAAGAAGAAGAAGAAGAAGAAGAAGAAGAAGAAGAAGAAGAAGAAGAAGAAGAAGAAGAAGAAGAATGAAACTACTTCCGGGTCAGCTGTGATTGGATGACGTTCTTCTGGGAGAGTTTCGGTGTTTCCAGCTGCTGTTTGATCAAACTCACCGACAGTCGGTAAGAACGAGCCGTTAACCTTCAAACAACCTGTAAACAACCTTTAAATAACCTGTTAATGACGCTGCTACACACTTTAAAGTGTCTGACAGGCTCCGTGCGCACAAACTGTACAGCGAACACTCAGCTAACACTCAGCTAGCTGAGCTAACGGCTAACCTCCACTCTCCACCGACGGAACGGCTAACTGCTAGCTGCTAAGCTAACGCTAGCTGAGATAAACGGTGTAAACAGCTGACATGTTGTTGGTGTTAAACTGGAAACAGCAGCTCGATGAACTGATAGGAAACAGTCGATCAGCGGCATTATCGATACGCTGATGTGATCAGATGTGAGGCGGACTGAAACGATGCTTAAATTCGATCAGTGTTGTTTGTGTATCGGGTTAAAAAGCTTCATCAGAGATATTGATCCATCACGTCATCATTCAGCTGCTACAGACGATGATTTTCATCGGAGGAAATATTAAAGCATACACTGAATTCATCAGCATCACTGTCACTGTAATAAATGATTGATTGATCGGTTGTGAACTGTGAGACTGCAGCGACCTGTTCACATTTAAATCAATAATCACATCTGTGTCTAATCTCTGATAATGATGAGGATTAATTTATCTAAATAAATAAAATGTGCCCTCAGCTCCAGCTGACACTTTTGTGACAGAAAAATCACAAATATCAATGATATTTTATGATCAGAAAAAAGGGAACATTTTTGTGTTGTGTGGTCGAACACACAGTCCAGACATCTTCAGTCTGATTTAGACGTCACAGGAAATTCTTGTAATGAGAAATAAATGATCTTCGTACTTCATTGAACCAGATGTCAAGAAAAAGTTTGTGAATATTGAGTTAAAGACCCAAAACAAAAAAGACGGCTCTGACGGGCTGCCCGTCAAGATCCACTGTTTTTGACTCGCTTGCATAATAAAGTGATTTAATCAATTATCAGAATAGTTAAAATCATTTTCTGTTGCAGCTCCGTCAGACTGACAGCACAATGTGTGCAGTGATCAATGAGGATCAACCTGTCAGATGATCGACTGATTGGTTTCAGAGAGTTTAATGTCAGTTCACCTCCACACAGCACAGTCATTAAAGGAACAGTTCACACAAAACTCTTCTGGAGCTTCACAGTTAAACAGAGTTGCAGCATTCTGCTAAACAGCTGAAGCAGCTGGAGACTTGATTTAAACATCAGATGTCTCCATACAGCTCGTCTGCAGTGATCTACAGTCTGCAGCAGAGACACATCACAACCTGACCTGAGACCAGATTTAACCTTTATTAACATGAAGTCTTCACTGGAGCTGCTGAGCTAGCAGTGTTAGCTAACAGTGTTAGCAACCGCACGTCGAGGGTGTAAATAACTCCTCAGATGTGATGTTACAAACTGCAGTACACTGCAGACTGGAGCTGCTGACGGCACATCCAGCCCTGAGTGGTGACTCAGTAACTGATTGTATCCATGACAACGTAGTACTTCCTGTTTAAGTGTCTCTGATATCATGGCCACTTCTCTAATAACGCTACGCGGACAAACAGAAACACAGTCGGACGGTGACATGTGCTCATGGTCGCTCTCATCCTCAGTCCTGTTGCTATGGTGAATTGCAGTGAGTCCCTGAACGTGTCGTGTTGTGTTTAAAGACCTCTGTGGCTGCACTGTCTCCTCTCTGAACAGGAAGTGTGTGGCTGCGTGCTGCGACCTTCACCCGTCAGCTGACCTGCTGACCCACTGAGCGCGCTCAGTAGGGGGGTTCCCCTCCACACACAGATTACGGTTCTAACACACACGGTGAGTTGATCCATCCAACACACACACACACGTATAAATCTTATCGATCGGTCTTCATGTCTGTTCATTTATTGATCTGAAGCTCATCATGTGTTGAGATTAACGATAATAAATCAGTCTGATGATGCAACATGTCATCATCTAAACGGTCCAATCAGTGAGTGAGCTGTCGGCCCATGTGACTCACCGTTTACAGGTGTGTGTGTGTGTGTGTGTGTGTGTGTGTGTGTGTTTCAGGATCAGATCAGACCGCCATCATGGTGTTAGCCGACCTGGGCAGGAAGATCACCTCTGCGCTGAGGTCACTCAGCAACGCCACCATCATCAATGAGGAGGTAACACAGCGAGGTCACGTGACCACACGCCAGAGACGCTCTGAGATTATTGTCACGTTAATAAATCTGACGTCAGTTCTGTCTTCACGCTGTCAGGACGCAAAAACTGAACATTTAAACAGTCTGTGTGTGTGTGTGTGTGTGTGTGTGTGTGTGTGTGTGCTCCAGGTGTTGAACGCCATGCTGAAGGAGGTGTGTGCGGCGCTGCTGGAGGCTGATGTCAACATCAAACTGGTCAAACAGCTGAGAGAGAACGTCAAGTGAGTCAGAACCACCAGAGTTCTGTTCAAGGACCTGATGAACCTGATCCACCTCAGTCCAGCAGAACTGCGTTTGTCTTTTTACCAATGTGGACCAGTTCTGTTCCAGTTCTGATGCCATATATGTTTGGGTTCTAAGCATTTGGATCAGAACCCAAAAAGTTGTTCCCAGTTGGAACCTAAAAATAAAATGTTCTCTTTGATCTGAAGTGGTTCTGTTGTTCTACAGGTCACAACAAACAGAACCGAAGTCCAACAATCCTGAACAGAAGTGGTCCAAGAACCGGGTCTAATGTTGTGGCTTCTGTCCCTGCAGGTCTGCCATAGATCTGGAGGAGATGGCCTCAGGTCTGAACAAGCGGAGGATGATCCAACACGCCGTCTTCAAGGAGCTCGTCAAGGTCAGACCATCAGGCCTGGAAAAGTCCTGGAAGAATTTTCAAGCACTTTAAACATCTTTAATCTGTTAGAAAGTCTGGACCCGCTCAGAACCTGATTCTGAACTCTGAGCTCCGTCAGCAGGAAGATAACATGTGTGTGTGTGTGTGTGTGTGTGTGTGTGTGTGTGTGTGTGTGTGTGTGTGTGTGTGTGCAGCTGGTGGACCCCGGCGTGAAGGCGTGGACTCCAACCAAAGGAAAGAACAACGTCATCATGTTTGTCGGGCTGCAGGGCAGCGGGAAAACTACAACCTGCTCCAAGGTGACTTCGCACACCTGAGACCTTAGCCCCGCCCCCTGTGTTGTTACAGGTGGTATTGTCGTAGCG
>CM077801.1:28514932-28519932 GCA_039737535.1 Lagodon rhomboides
CAGGTGAGACTAAAGACAGACAGGCAGACAGGTGAGACTACAGACAGACAGGTAAGACTAAAGACAGACAGGCAGACAGGTGAGACTACAGACAGACAGGTGAGACTAAGACAGACAGACAGGCAGGCAGGTGAGACTAAAGACAGACAGACAGACAGGCAGGTGAGACTAAAGACAGACAGACAGACAGGCAGGTGAGATTACAGGCAGACAGACAGACAGACAGGCAGGCAGGTGAGACTAAAGACAGACAGACAGACAGGCAGGTGAAACTAAAGACAGACAGACAGACAGGCAGGTGAGACTAAAGACAGACAGACAGACAGACAGACAGGCAGGTGAGACTAAAGACAGACAGACAGACAGACAGGCAGGCAGGCAGGTGAGACTAAAGACAGACAGACAGACAGGCAGGTGAGACTAAAGACAGACAGACAGACAGGCAGGTGAGATTACAGGCAGACAGACAGACAGACAGGCAGGCAGGTGAGACTAAAGACAGACAGACAGACAGGCAGGTGAGATTACAGGCAGACAGACAGACAGGCATGTGAGACTACAGGCAGACAGGTGAGACTACAGACAGACAGGTGAGACTAAAGACAGACAGGTGAGACTACAGGCAGACAGGTGAGACTAAAGACAGACAGACAGGTGAGACTACAGGCAGACAGGTAAGACTACAGACAGACAGGTGAGACTAAAGACAGACAGGCAGACAGGTGAGACTACAGACAGACAGGTGAGACTAAAGACAGACAGGCAGACAGGTGAGACTACAGACAGACAGGTGAGACTAAAGACAGACAGACAGACAGGTGAGACAACAGACAGACCGACAGACAGACAGGTGAGACTACAGACAGACAGGTGAGACTAAAGACAGACAGACAGAGACAGGTGAGACTAAAGACAGACAGACAGACAGACAGACAGACAGGTGAGACTAAAGACAGACAGGTAAGGGTACAGAGAGACAGGTGAGCCTACAGACATCCTCAGGTGTATGACCAGGTGGGTTCTCTGTCCTCAGCGGGGTCCTCAGATGCCGCTGGTCTTCCTGTATGTGGTGGACACCTGTATGGAGGACGAGGACCTGCAGGCTCTGAAGGAGTCTCTGCAGATGTCTCTGTCTCTGCTGCCTCCCACCGCGCTCGTTGGACTCATCACCTTCGGACGGATGGTTCAGGTCCACGAGCTGGGCTGCGAGGGGATCTCCAAGAGCTACGTCTTCAGAGGGACCAAGGACCTCAACGCCAAGCAGCTACAGGTAACTGAGATGCTAAGTCGTCTACAGGTAACGAACCAACACTGTAACCAGTCCTGCTGGTAGTTCAGAGTTCTCACCAGGTGTTAAATGTTTGTGACGTTGCAGGAGATGCTCGGTCTGACCAAACCTGCAGCCAGTCAGGGACGAGGTCCTCAGACCGTCCAGCAGCCTCTGTCCAACAGGTAAACACACCTGTCTGTGCTTCAGGACCCTCATTGAAGTAATGGATTCAGTGGACCTGGTTCTATCCTGAATCTTAAGACCCGGTCCGAAGTCGTGACGGGCCACATCATGTAAGATGTCCTCTGTCCTGTTTGAAACGAAATGTGTCCTCATCTCTTCCTTCAGGTTCCTGCAGCCGGTGCAGAAGATCGACATGAACCTGACCGACCTGCTGGGGGAGCTGCAGCGGGACCCCTGGCCCGTCACGCAGGGGAAGAGGCCGCTGCGCTCGCTGGGCGTCGCCATGTCCATCGCTGTCGGCCTGCTGGAGGTGAGACGGGTCCGACTCAGCAGCGTTCAGGTCTCAGGGGAACGTGGACGTCGCACTCAGTCTGTGTTTTTACCCACAGTGCACCTTTCCAAACACGGGCGCTCGGATCATGACGTTCATCGGCGGACCGGCGACGCAGGGCCCCGGCATGGTGGTGGGAGACGAGCTGAAGACCCCCATCAGGTCCTGGCACGACCTGGAGAAGGACAACGCCAAGTTCATGAAGAAGGCCACCAAGGTGAGTGAGCCTCGACGTCACCTTCACTGTGGGAGTAATTAATGATGACGTACAGAGGACACAATCGCGTGTGTGTGTGTGTGTGTGTGTGTGTGTGTGTGTGTGTGTGTGTGTGTGTGTGTGTGTGTGTGTGTGTGTCAGCACTATGAGTCTCTCGCCAACAGAGCGTCCACTAACGGTCACATCATCGACATCTACGCCTGCGCTCTGGATCAGACCGGCCTGCTGGAGATGAAGTGCTGCGCCAACTACACTGGGTACACACACACACACGCACACACACACACACACACACACACACACACACACACACACACACACACACACACACACACACACACACACACACACACACACACACACACAGATATCGTGATGTTCTATTCTTGTCCTGATGTCCTGATGTTCTGGTGCTGTCCTGATGTTCTGATGTTCTGGTGTTGTCCTGATGTCCTGATGTTCTGGTGTTGTCCTGATGTTCTGGTGTTGTCCTGATGTCCTGATGTTCTGGTGTTGTCCTGATGTCCTGATGTTCTGCTGTCCTGACGTTCTGGTGTTCTCGGGTCTCTCCAGAGGTTACATGGTGATGGCTGACTCCTTCAACACGTCTCTGTTCAAACAAACCTTCCAGAGAGTTTTCACCAAAGACGTCCAAGGGTCCTTCAAGATGGCCTTCGCCGCCACGCTGGAGGTCAAGGTAAGCACCACAGCTAACTGCACCACCTGTGAAGATCCTCCATCACACTTTAAACTTACATCACCTGAACTCTCTGGAGTCGTCGGACACGCCGGCGCGTCCAAATCACTTGACCGATTTAAGATGACAGCAGGAAGACGCAGCCTCCCTGAGTCTCCTTTCAACTTGTGTGGAAATTGTGGTCTTCAAACAAAATACCAGTTTTTAAATTGTGTTGAGTAAAACCGGACTGATGATCAATAATTTACAGCAGCACGCTTTTTCCCGAATATTGTCATCACGTTTAGTCCGCGTTTGGCTAAGACGGGCTATTCTAAGGAAAGTGCTCGCAAGCAGAAAAATACGTGACACCCCCTTTCCTATTGGTGGAAAAAGGCACCACAGGAGGAGGAGGGAGGAGCTGAGGAGGAGGAGGGAGGAGCTGAGGAGGAGGAGGGAGGAGCTGAGGAGGAGCTGAGGAGGAGGAGGGAGGAGCTGAGGAGGAGGAGGGAGGAGCTGAGGAGGAGCTGAGGAGGAGCTGAGGAGGAGGAGGGAGGAGCTGAGGAGGAGCTGAGGAGGAGCTGAGGAGGAGGAGGGAGGAGCTGAGGAGGAGCTGAGGAGGAGGAGGGAGGGGCTGAGGAGGAGCTGAGGAGGAGCTGAGGAGGAGGAGAGGGAGGAGCTGAGGAGGAGCTGAGGAGGAGGAGGAGGGAGGGGCTGAGGAGGAGCTGAGGAGGAGCTGAGGAGGAGGAGGGAGGAGCTGAGGAGGAGCTGAGGAGGAGGAGGGAGGAGCTGAGGAGGAGCTGAGGAGGAGGAGGGAGGGGCTGAGGAGGAGCTGAGGAGGAGGAGGGAGGAGCTGAGGAGGAGCTGAGGAGGAGGGAGGGAGGAGCTGAGGAGGAGCTGAGGAGGAGGAGGGAGGGGCTGAGGAGGAGCTGAGGAGGAGCTGAGGAGGAGGAGGGAGGAGCTGAGGAGGAGCTGAGGAGGAGGAGGAGGGAGGGGCTGAGGAGGAGCTGAGGAGGAGCTGAGGAGGAGGAGGGAGGAGCTGAGGAGGAGCTGAGGAGGAGGAGGGAGGAGCTGAGGAGACTATTGAATGTGGAGGCAGTGCAGCTCCTCTCTGAGCTGAGGAGGAGCTGAGGAGGAGCTGAGGAGGAGCTGAGGAGGGAGGAGGGAGGGGCTGAGGAGGAGCTGAGGAGGAGCTGAGGAGGAGGAGGGAGGAGCTGAGGAGGAGCTGAGGAGGAGGAGGAGGGAGGGGCTGAGGAGGAGCTGAGGAGGAGCTGAGGAGGAGGGAGGAGGGAGGGGCTGAGGAGGAGCTGAGAGGAGGAGCTGAGGAGGAGGAGGGAGGAGCTGAGGAGGAGGAGGAGGAGGGGCTGAGGAGGAGCTGAGGAGGAGCTGAGGAGGAGGAGGGAGGAGCTGAGGAGGAGCTGAGGAGGAGCTGAGGAGACTGTTGAATGTGGAGGCAGTGCAGCTCCTCTCTGAGCTGGGAGGAGCTGAGGAGGAGCTGCCTGCGCTTAAATGGAAATAGTTGTATATAACTTTGTAAATTTCAAAAACGTATGTACAAATTTAGCAAACAACAGTTTATACTTTCATTCGAAGTTATAAAAATGGTTTCTTAAACATGTTTGTGGTTTTCACAGTAAAACAATCCTTTTTCCTGTTCCTTCCTGATTTTATGTTTTTTGTGTGATTTTAGGTTAATATGTCTGTCAACATGAAGAAATAACTGTACAGTCACACGAGTGAGGTTGTGCTGAAAGATATGACACCAAACAAGGCATATAAGTCACTTAAATATAGTGCTGGTCAGGCTGTGAACCCCCCAGGTCACCTGCAGACATAGGCCCCGCCCCTGGTTCACCTGTGTCTGGTTCACCTGTGTCAGGTGAGTAAACTGACTGTTGTGTTTTCTTTTCAGACGTCCAGAGAGATCAAAGTATCAGGAGCAATCGGACCGTGTGTGTCTCTGAGCGCTAAAGGACCATGTGTCTCTGAGAACGTATGTCATACACACACACACACACACACACACACACACACACAGACACACACACACACAGGAAACACACACACACACACACACACACACACACACAACACACACACACACACACAGAAACACACACACACACACACACAACACACAGACACACAGACACACACACACACACACACACACACAGCTGAGCTTTGACCTTCCATTTGTCCTCTAGTGTCATTGTTTTTGATTATAGTTTACAAAATAGCCTAGCTTAGCATAAAGCATGAAAACAAAGGGGAAGACTACAGTATAATACTACAGTACTGCAGTACTCACTGTTATACTGTA
>CM077801.1:28524932-28539932 GCA_039737535.1 Lagodon rhomboides
GGAACCATCAGACAGAGTCCAAAGTCTTCATCTTCACCAGGTGGAAACATGAACTCCAGTCCACTCTCAGGTCCTGTGCTCCTCCTGGATTCACCTGGAAATCAAAGGTTCTGTCTCTGTAAGGTCAAAGGTCAACCAGACGGGAGCCAGTCAGTGATCAATATCAGTGATCAGACTGATGCTGACAGTTTAGATCTGATGTGAGAGCGTCAGAGTGATCGGCTCTGAAGAAAGGACGGACTGCAGGAGGCGTGTCCTGCTGCGTGTGCGTGTGCTGCCAGCGTTGCCGTGGTGCACCTGTCAGTCACCTGCTGCGATGATAATGAGACACACACACGCACGCACACACACACACACACACACACACACAGAGACACACACACACACACACACACACACACAGAGACACACACACACACACACACACACACACACACACACACACACACACACACACACACACAGTTATCTGTAATGTCAACAGACTCCCTTAACATCCAATATCCTGTGTGTGTGTGTGTGTGTGTCTGTGTGTGTGTGTGTGTGTGTCTGTGTGTGTGTGTGTGTGTCTCTGTGTGTGTGTGTGTGTGTGTGTGTGTGTGTGTGTGTGTGTGTGTGTGTGTGTGTGTGTGTGACTCAGGTAATAATAGGTGTGCAGGTGTGTAATCATCATCATGTTGAGCCTCAGAGCACTGAGGAGCTCAGGTTGGGTTCAGGTGAGAAGCAGCCAATCAGAGAGTTGATCTGGTCATGGAGGGTTGTTGATTGATTGACGCTACCCGACAGTTAAAGGTGTTGACCAGGTTATTGATGACTGATCAGTCTGTCTGGTGTCTGTGCTGCAGCACAACGCTCCGATCCCTCAGGGCGGCCGCGGAGCGATCCAGTTCGTCTCGCAGTACCAACACTCGTCAGGACAGAGACGCATCAGAGTCACCACCACCGCCAGGAAGTGAGATCACACTGTCATACACATACACCTTTACATCACCTGCTCTGCTCGCTGATGTCACACTCATCTCTTCTTCTGTGGTGTCTCCAACTGCAGCTGGGCAGACGCTCAGACTCAGATCCAGAGCATCGCAGCATCCTTTGACCAGGAGGCGGCAGCCATCTTGATGGCGAGGCTTGCAGTGTACCGGGCAGAGACGGAGGAGGGGCCCGATGTCCTGCGATGGCTGGACAGACAGCTGATCCGACTGGTACTGCCGGGTGAAAACAGAAACACAGTCACGTGTGAAAACATACGATGGTTTTAACTTCAGTGTCTCTGTTCAGTGTCAGAAGTTTGGAGATTATCACAAAGACGACCCGAACTCCTTCAGGTTCTCTGAGACCTTCTCCCTCTACCCTCAGGTGATCCACATCCCACAATACTCTGCTGCTGCATCCCATAACCTGTCGCTCATTGTCTGCTCACCTGTCACCTGTGCTCTTCTGTTCTGTAGTTCATGTTCCACCTGCGGCGCTCTCCGTTCCTGCAGGTGTTCAACAACAGTCCAGACGAGAGTTCATATTACAGACACCAGTTCAACAGACAGGACCTGACGCAGGCGCTCATCATGATCCAGCCGGTGCTCTACGCCTACTCCTTCAGCGGCCCGCCGGAGGTATCACACACCTGTCACACACCTGTCTCTCTCCTGTCACACACCTGTGTTCTCCTGTCACACACCTGTCACACACCTGTCCTCTCCTGTCACACACCTGTGTTCTCCTGTCACACACCTGTCACACACCTGTCTTCTCCTGTCACACACCTGTGTTCTCCTGTCACACACCTGTCCTCTCCTGTCACACACCTGTCTTCTCCTGTCACACACCTGTCACACACCTGTCACACACCTGTCCTCTCCTGTCACACACCTGTCTTCTCCTGTCACACACCTGTCACACACCTGTCACACACCTGTCCTCTCCTGTCACACACCTGTCCTCTCCTGTCACACACCTGTGTTCTCCTGTCACACACCTGTCACACACCTGTCTTCTCCTGTCACACACCTGTCACACACCTGTCACACACCTGTGTTCTCCTGTCACACACCTGTCTTCTCCTGTCACACACCTGTCTTCTCCTGTCACACACCTGTCCTCTCCTGTCACACACCTGTCACACACCTGTCACACACCTGTCTTCTCCTGTCACACACCTGTCCTCTCCTGTCACACACCTGTCACACACCTGTCACACACCTGTCCTCTCCTGTCACACACCTGTCCTCTCCTGTCACACACCTGTCTTCTCCTGTCACACACCTGTCACACACCTGTCCTCTCCTGTCACACACCTGTCTTCTCCTGTCACACACCTGTCACACACCTGTCCTCTCCTGTCACACACCTGTCTTCTCCTGTCACACACCTGTCTTCTCCTGTCACACACCTGTCACACACCTGTCTTCTCCTGTCACACACCTGTCTTCTCCTGTCACACACCTGTCACACACCTGTCCTCTCCTGTCACACACCTGTCTTCTCCTGTCACACACCTGTCACACACCTGTCTTCTCCTGTCACACACCTGTCCTCTCCTGTCACACACCTGTCACACACCTGTCCTCTCCTGTCACACACCTGTCCTCTCCTGTCACACACCTGTCTTCTCCTGTCACACACCTGTCACACACCTGTCCTCTCCTGTCACACACCTGTCTTCTCCTGTCACACACCTGTCACACACCTGTCTTCTCCTGTCACACACCTGTCTTCTCCTGTCACACACCTGTCACACACCTGTCTTCTCCTGTCACACACCTGTCCTCTCCTGTCACACACCTGTCTTCTCCTGTCACACACCTGTCTTCTCCTGTCACACACCTGTCTTCTCCTGTCACACACCTGTCCTCTCCTGTCACACACCTGTCTTCTCCTGTCACACACCTGTCACACACCTGTCCTCTCCTGTCACACACCTGTCTTCTCCTGTCACACACCTGTCACACACCTGTCTTCTCCTGTCACACACCTGTCTTCTCCTGTCACACACCTGTCACACACCTGTCTTCTCCTGTCACACACCTGTCCTCTCCTGTCACACACCTGTCTTCTCCTGTCACACACCTGTCCTCTCCTGTCACACACCTGTCGTTCTCCTGTCACACACCTGTCACACACCTGTCCTCTCCTGTCACACACCTGTCTTCTCCTGTCACACACCTGTCACACACCTGTCCTCTCCTGTCACACACCTGTCTTCTCCTGTCACACACCTGTCACACACCTGTCCTCTCCTGTCACACACCTGTCTTACACACCTGTCACACACCTGTCTTCTCCTGTCACACACCTGTCCTCTCCTGTCACACACCTGTCTTCTCCTGTCACACACCTGTCTTCTCCTGTCACACACCTGTCTTCTCCTGTCACACACCTGTCACACACCTGTCCTCTCCTGTCACACACCTGTCTTCTCCTGTCACACACCTGTCACACACCTGTCTTCTCCTGTCACACACCTGTCTTCTCCTGTCACACACCTGTCTTCTCCTGTCACACACCTGTCTTCTCCTGTCACACACCTGTCACACACCTGTCTTCTCCTGTCACACACCTGTCTTCTCCTGTCACACACCTGTCACACACCTGTCTTCTCCTGTCACACACCTGTCCTCTCCTGTCACACACCTGTCTTCTCCTGTCACACACCTGTCTTCTCCTGTCACACACCTGTCACACACCTGTCTTCTCCTGTCACACACCTGTCACTCTCCTGTCACACACCTGTCTTCTCCTGTCACACACCTGTCACACACCTGTCTTCTCCTGTCACACACCTGTCTTCTCCTGTCACACACCTGTCACACACCTGTCCTCTCCTGTCACACACCTGTCACACACCTGTCCTCTCCTGTCACACACCTGTCTTCTCCTGTCACACACCTGTCACACACCTGTCTTCTCCTGTCACACACCTGTCTTCTCCTGTCACACACCTGTCCTCTCCTGTCACACACCTGTCTTCTCCTGTCACACACCTGTCTTCTCCTGTCACACACCTGTCTTCTCCTGTCACACACCTGTCACACACCTGTCACACACCTGTCTTCTCCTGTCACACACCTGTGTTCTCCTGTCCGCTTGATCAGTGATTGATGCAGGTGATTGATCAGTGATTGATGCAGGTGATTGATCAGTGATTGATGCAGGTGATTGATCAGTGATTGTGTTTCAGCCGGTCCTATTGGACAGCAGCAGCATCCTGCCAGACAGAATCCTGCTGATGGACACGTTCTTCCAGATCCTCATCTACCATGGAGAGGTACACACACACACACACACACACACACACACACACACACACACACACACACACACACACACACACACACACACACACACACACACACAGTAAATCACTGGACATGTTTCCGTGGATACAGGCTGGTGTTTCTGAACACTGTGAACACCTGAACCAGGTGTAACAGGTGTGACCTCCTGATCAGTCTTAGATTCACGACTCCAGACGGGTTCCGTTCGTGTTTCTGAAGTCTCACCGCTGTGACTTTTACTGAACAGAAGAAAAGTCCCAGCTGTTTAATTACAGAAGCATTAACATCACGTGACGCTGTAAATCATCTCAGTCATCATCAAACCTCAGCAATGACTCACTTTACAGCCCCGTCATAAAAACATAATTAACCTGTCGTCTCTCTCACCTGTCTGTCTCTCACCTGTCTGTCTCTCACCTGTCTGTCTCTCACCTGTCTGTCTCTCACCTGTCTGTCTGTCAGACGGTGGCTCAGTGGAGGAAGGCAGGTTATCAGGAGATGGCCGAGTATGAAAACTTCAGGCACCTCCTTCAGGCTCCGGTGGACGACGCTCAGGAGCTGCTGCACACTCGCTTCCCGATGCCGCGATACATCGACACGGAGCACGGAGGCAGCCAGGTGAGGCGCCAACACACAGCTGGATCTGTGGACCAGCAACACACAGCTGGATCTGTGGACCAGCAACACACAGCTGGATCTGTGGACCAGCAACACACAGCTGGATCTGTGGACCAGCAACACACAGCTGGATCTGTGGACCAGCAACACACAGCTGGATCTGTGGACCAGCAACACACAGCTGGATCTGTGGACACACACAACTAAATATGTACTGTACATCTATATGTAGTGTTGACACAGTAACACAACAACTCATCACAAATATTCAGTATGTTACTATAAACGTGTGACTAACAACTCAACACACAACAGTGTTCACAGTGAACAGCGTCGTGTCGAGTTCTCTACTAAAAGTGCAACTAATTACTGCAAATAATTCTTTATTCAAGTCTAAAATTAGAAGCTGTGATGAGATGAAACTACACAAGTTTCACAGTAGAAATACACACACTGTGTACATGTACATACACGTGATGATGATGATGATGATGATGATGATGATGATGATGATGATGATGATGATGATGATGATGATGATGATGATGATGATGATGATGGCGGTGTGTTCCAGGCTCGCTTCCTGCTCTCCAAAGTGAACCCGTCACAGACCCACAACAACATGTACGCCTGGGGGCAGGTGAGCTGTTGACCTTTGACCTTCAGACAGGTGGCCGTGTTGGTGTGAGCTCTGCGGTAACGTCTCGTTCTCTCTGCAGGAGTCTGGAGCTCCCATCCTCACAGACGACGTCAGCCTGCAGGTGTTCATGGATCACCTGAAGAAGCTCGCCGTCTCCAGCGCTGCCTGACCTCACCTGTCGACTCACCTGTCGACTCACCTGTCGACTCACCTGTCTGCGATATGTTTAGTCTTTTACTTTGCGTTTGCTGCCTGAGTTCTCTTGACAACCAGTCGACTATCTAACCAACAAGCCAATACAGCGTGGAGACGAACCGTCACCTGCCCGCCTTCTAGTATCAGCCAATCAGCAGCAAGCTTCAGATCAACAACCAGAAGTGATGCATGTTCAACGTCCAGTTAACAAAAATGTATATATTCAGACTTTTCTGCTGTTTGTTTCATTTTTACTCCTGAAAAGAAAAAGTTTAAGTTTGTGGACGTGACACTGGATTTAAAGGAGCAGATCAGCAGGTCGACACGTTTCAGCCCGTTTACCAGAAACTTTACGTCACACATGATAAACTTGACACTTTCAGTGGAACAGTTAACTTTACATCACGTACGGTGCTATTTGTAAGAGAGTAGATTTCCTGGGACAGCGGACGACCCGTCCTACAATCCCCGAGTCATCACGTGACGAGCTGAGAATGAGACTCAAATATCAACTTTTCTTAAGAGCACGTTTAACGTCGTGTTCAGTAAACTTTACATCACAGCTGCTGTGATTCAGAGCAAACTGCAGTTAATATTAAGTCTTGTATGAGTGAAATAAATAAATAAAGATAAAGAAATGGTACACTGTTCCTGATGTTACTTCACAATAAAAGCATCGATGTGATTGGCCCATGGAAAGCTTTTAATGTGAAACAGCAGCAGCAGTGTAACTCAGCACATCAACAGTTGATCAGTGAATAGTTTCTGCTCTTCCAGGCGTCTGTTGGTTTCCGATCATTCAGGATTTTTTTTCAGGTAATTTTATTGTCAGTGCAGCGCTGAAGTCTAACAGATTTTAATACTTGATGGGATCCAACAGCTGCCTGGAAAAGAAACAACTCCAGAGGCAGGAATGATTAGAGGGGCTGAAGCGTGTGAACACAGCGGTCTGCTCCTTTAGACTCCAACGTGTCCGTCGTTTCTCTGTCTCAGCAACAAATCTCAGTTTTTCAAAGTGAGCAAAGAAATGTAAAAAGTCTGAAGGAAACTTTGTGCCGTCGTCAGAAACGAGACAAACTGAAATGGTTTCATAGTCTGTTGTTCCTTCAGTCAGCTTTCTGTCAGACGTTCACTGATCCGATCAGAAACTAAAAGGCTTGAAGCTTCAGTTTAAACATGTTGATCATCACTGAACTTTTTACTTCAGCTGTGTCTGTTGTGTTCGTGATGATGGACACGTTTGATGAGTTATAAGTCGTATTGACCGCGAGGACGCGTCTGTCGTCTTCCTTCCTGTTCAGTCTGACGTGAGGACGTCTGTCGGCTGTTTGTCGTCCAGTTTCTCTGTGAAGCCGTTGAACACTAAAAGTTGTGAGGACAGAAAACCTGTCGATGTTTTCATTCAGACTTTGTTCTGTTTCTAATAAAACTGCTGACGAGAGCTCGCTGTGTTTCTGTACTTTGTTAATGAGACGCTGACGACTTCTGTTCTTCAAACATTATCAGTTTTAGTTTCTACTGTCTGCAGCTCCACCCTGCTGACTCCCTCCCTCCCTCCTTACTGACCCTGTCGCCATAGTGACGACCCTCCTTACCGACTCTGTTGCCATGGTGATGAACAAAAAGAAGGAATGAAGCTGAGCCTCCAGATTTGATCATCGTTGTCATGCCGACTTCTGAAACAAAAAAAGAGATGATGGTGATGATGATGGTGATGATGATGGTGAGGTGGGCTGCAGGTTTTCTCCATGACAGCGCAGCAGGACACTAATCAATAACCTGTGTGTGACCTCACCTGAACCCTCCAGTCAGTTGATCTGAAGAGCATCACAGGTTCAGTGACATCATTCAGGTGGACTTCATCTTGAAAATGGACCAGCTGACAGCTGATTGGTCAGTCCAGATATAATAAATCTGACAGGACTAACACACACACACACACACACACACACACACATCATGGCAGCGTAACCATGACAACAGTAGTCCGTTAGTCATAGCTCCGCCCTTTACGACCTTTGACTTCCTGCCATTCTTCACACACTTCCTCCAGGAAGCAGGAAGCATCTGGGTCACCGTGACAACAATCATCCTCCACTGAGAGTGTGTGTGTTTGTGTGTGTGTGTGTGTGTTTCCACTGTTTGTTCAAACACAATGTGTGTATTCGTGTGTGTGTGTATGTGTGTGTCTAATGAGACTCCAGGACTCTTCAATGACTCCTGGAACCTGCTCAAGGACCTTCATTTCACATTTTACATTGATCAGAAGCTTTAGTCCAAAGCGACTCACAGTAATTCATTCATGCACTGACGGGTTGGTGCCGACCAGCACATCAGGAGCAGTTTGCCCAAGGACACTTCAACATGCAGACCAGGGGAATCGCACCAGCAGCCTTCTGATAACAAGACGCTGGCTCTACCTGATCCACCGCCCACATTCAGAAACAGTTAACACACCAGCTACATCTGCCGTCATGGTGTCCCGGAGAAAGCTACGTAACAAAGATGACATTAGTAAACTTCAATCACACACAAACAGATTCAGGAACAGTTTTTACCCCACAGAAACACGGACACGGAGCCTGAACACTTCCAGTCACCCTCAACACGGAGCCTGAACACTTCCAGTCACCCTCAACACGGAGCCTGAGCCCTCTGAGTGTCCGACTGTCTGCACTGTTCCCATTCCACCTCACTGTCACTTTAAAACATGCTCTGGAGAGTGTCTGTGAATGTCTGTGGGATGATGGGAGGGCAGAGAGGGCGGCTGGCGGTGAACAGCTGGACATTTGTATTGTCTTATATTATTTTATTATTTTAGAACTCTAATTTTTTTAACCTATAAGCACCAAGAGGACTGCCATCCAATTTCGTTGTATTCTGTGTAATGACAATAAAGAATTCTATTCTATTCTATTCAAGGACTGAATAAAGCAGCTGTGTGTGTGTGTGTGTGTGTGTGTGTGTGTGTGTGTGTGTGTGTGTTCCTTCAGGACTGATGGCACCTCTGGAGCCTCACACAGACACCTGACAGCTCTCAAAGACCCCGGAAACGCTTTAAAAGGTGCCTTGAATCCACTCACGGACAGTTCGAACATCCTCAAGGAACTCAACCTCTTCAAGGACTCCTGGAACACTTACAAGGGACCCTGAAACTTCTTCAATGACCACCAGAGCCTCCACCAGGACCCTCTTCAGGAACTATGGAAGCTTTTCAAGGCTCAATGTGACATCCTCCAGGACCCCTGGAACCTCCTTGAAAATAAGAGATCAGATTTGTAGTTTTAAATTCAGAAAATCTTTTTTTAAGAATAATTTCTGTAGTTGGTGTTTTTATTAATCACTTTATTTCTGTTGGTGTTTGTGTGTTCGTGTTTGTGATGTTTCACCTGCTGCCATTACAAACCAACAGGTGACAACAAACACACCTGTAAACTGCTGTAACTCCTCCTGTCAGCCAATCAGAGAGCAGATCTCAGCAGCAGCACCTGTCCCGTCTCTGCTCGGGTTCTCTGATCTGGATCATTAAAACGATGAAAATGTGAGTGAGGTTTGGTTCATATTGTTTGTTTCAGGTCTGTGTGAGGGAGCGACGGCGTCTCTCTGGAGGAAACTGAACCACCGTATCAAGACACAGCACACTTCCTGTCCTGGAGGAAGGGGGGAGGAGGGGGAGGAGGGGGGCAGATGTGGTTGACGAGGGGTGAGGCCGGCAGTCAGTCTGTCAGCAGAGCTACTGTGAATGAACAACCACTACAAACTGGGAAAGACTGGAAGACAAGAAGGAGGAACTGAAGGAGGAGGAGGTGCTGAGGAGGTCAGGAGGAGAAAAGAAGAAGAAGAGAAGAAAGTGAAGGAGGAGGAGAGCTGAAGGATTCAGACTGCAGATTTGTGTTGAAGAAGAAAAGCGACGGTAAGAAAACATGAAGCTTGTTAACGAGAACACAGTGAACGACATCGTCTGTCCTCAGACCCTCGACTGAAGAGAGTCTGAAGACAAACAGACGATTACAGAGATAAACATCCTTCAGACATCCTGAGACACAGGAATGCCCTGTTTACATCTGATTATCTGTTTACATCTGATTATCTGTTTACATCTGTAGTAGTGTTTTCTGAACCCTTTATTCCCTGAAATCTACCACTTTGAGACTGAGTTGGATTTTGACGCGTGCAGATCCTGGTTGGTCCTTGTGACCATTACAGGTTTGTTTTACATTCACATTTAGGGCATTTAGCAGACTCTTTGGTCCAAAGCGACTCACAATAAGTACATTTGTCACAAGAGAGAAACACGACATCACCGCCGATGGAGTAAAAAGAAAAACAGAAACAATTGTCAAGCCCTCGTCTGAGGATCGTAACTGCGATTTATCAAGGAGACCATAAGTACGTAAGTGCTGTGATTTAAGTGCTAACGATAAGAACATACAAGTGCTTATACTATTGGGAGGAGTCCTGCTCTGTGGGGTCGAGGTGAAGTCTGAACAGATGAGTCTGAGTCTTCTGCTGAAGATGGAGAGTGACTCTGCTGTCCTGACATCGGTCGGAGTTCGTTCCACCACTGAGGCTCCAGAACAGAGAAGAGTCGTGACTTCGCTGAGCGACCTTAGTTTGCTCTCAGCGATGGCGGCACCAGCCGGCCAGCTGATGTAGATGAAGTGCTCTCTGGGGCGAGTGGTCTGACCAGTGTCTGGAGGTAGATGGGTGAAGGTCTGTTGACGGCCTTGAAGGTCAGCACCATCGTCTGGAATCAGATGCGGGCCGCTACAGGAAGCCAGTGGAGGTCACGGAGGAGGGGGGTCACATGGGAGAGTTTGGGTGGATTGTAAACGAGGCGCTGCAGCGTTCTGGATACGCTGCAGCGGTTTAGTCTCAGAGGCTGAGAGTCCAGCTGAGAGCGAGTTACAGTAGTCCAGGAGGGAGATGACCAGCGCTTGGACCAGGAGTTGTGTTGTGTCCTTTGTGAGGAAAGACCAGATCCTGCAGATGTTGTAGAGGACAGATCTGCAGGATCCTGCAGATGTTGTAGAGGACAGATCTGCAGGATCCTGCAGATGTTGTAGAGGACAGATCTGCAGGATCCTGCAGATGTTGTAGAGGACAGATCTGCAGGATCCTGCAGATGTTGCAGAGGACAGATCTGCAGGATCCTGCAGATGTTGCAGAGGACAGATCTGCAGGATCCTGCAGATGTTGCAGAGGACAGATCTGCAGGATCCTGCAGATGTTGTAGTAGGACAGATCTGCAGGATCCTGCAGATGTTGCAGAGGACAGATCTGCAGGATCCTGCAGATGTTGCAGAGGACAGATCTGCAGGATCCTGCAGATGTTGTAGAGGACAGATCTGCAGGATCCTGCAGATGTTGTAGAGGACAGATCTGCAGGATCCTGCAGATGTTGTAGAGGACAGATCTGCAGGTCAGTTTACCTAAGTTTGAGTTTGAGGTGATGCTCAGCTGTCCAAGAGGAGATGTCTGCCAGACATTCAGAGATGTGCAGTGCATCGTGGGTGTTGGAGGAGGATGATGGGAAAGAGAGGAACAGTCGGGTGTCGTCAGCGTAACAAAGTGAATCCATGTGATGTGACTGCAGAGCCTCGTGATCTAGTGTAAAGTGAAAACAGCAGCGGTCCTGATACTGAGCCTGGAGGGACACCAGCTTCCAGAAGGCAGGGTTTGGACAAGGAGCCGTTCCAGGTGACCTGAAAGGTGCAATTTGTCAGGTATGATATGAACCAGTGTGGTTCTTACTAGGAATGTCTGACCAGATAAGTCCATAGAGGCCCTTCGTAGAGTCTGTGCACTCGCCATACCGATATAATTCAAAAATGGGTTCCAAGTTTTATAAAATAACAGAGATTTGTCCTGAAGCCAGTAGGTCATTGCTTCCAGGGGAAAAAGTTCCATCATACCCTGTAACCACTGAGAGAGCTTAGAGGTTTGTCAGAGATCCAGTTTTCTGATAATACTGACAAACTCTGAAGACTTTGAATACAGAAGTTACATTTGTAGTGGCGTATTTTCATTATTATTTGTGCAGTAAGTTAATTACTGCATAAATTAATTAAGATTATTGAGTAATAAAGTAATCATAAGATTGCATGGAATAGATGATATAATATGCTGTTATAATCAATTGGATACATAAAACCTGTTTATTCAGGGTGAGTTGAGCCGAGGTCAGAGGACGACGCCCACCACCTTCACTTCTTTGTGAATATTCAGAGTCAGACTAGAACACTCTGCTCCTCACACAACATCTAGTCAACATCAGTGCTGTTGCTGTAATTTGGATGGTCTAGTGTCATGAGTCATGACTAAGTATTGTGACACCTGTGCCAGGTGTCGATGACTCTCCGTGTTCCGATTGTTGTGGGCCGACCGAGTCAAAGTCCAGGGCTGTTCTGCCGTCCCAGTCCGTCCCTGGTCACAGAAACATGTTTAACCCCCAATGTCAATCTGAAATAAGTGCTCGAGATCAAACAGTCAAGAAACAAAAAAGACATGTGGAAGATAAAAAATAAATGATCATAATGATAATAATAATAATAATAATAATAATAATAATAATAATAATAATAATAATAATAATATTACCCCACCAGTACCTCCCCAAAGGAAGCACCAAAATCCTAAACTACAGCTTTGCATCTAAACTGCACCGACCAGAACTCCAGCTGTGTTTGTGCTTCAGTAAGTGAAGGATCGACTCAACAGTCATCAACTGTACAAACCAAACAAGATCCCGACAGCCACCTCGGCGGCACCGCAAACTATTTGGGATGGCAGGTTCCAAGCAGTTTAAATTGTCCAGTCAGGCTTATTAAAAACACATGTAGGCTACAGACCCGGACATCACCGACCCGGCCCGGCCCGGCACGGCACGGCACGACCCGGCACGGCACGGCACGGCCCGGCACGACCCGGCCCGGCACGGCCCGGCACGGCCCGGCCCGGCCAGCAGTCCGTCAAACAGCAACGTCTGAAGATGTGACTCACCTGAAGCAGAAGGCTGCGGTGCGATGCGCTGAGGACTCGGACCCTGAGCGGAGAGACAAAGAGACCCGGAACAAACGGAACCATGTGGGGCAGGACCGTCTCCGGTGGCCGGGCTGGACCGTCTCCGGTGGCCGGGCTGGACCGTCTCCGGTGGCCGGGCTGGACCGTCTCCTTCCCTCGTGGTATTTCCGGCGGCCTCCGGGCTGTTGGATGCTTCTCGTTGTTGAATGTGAGCTGCAGCCGTGCGGGAAACCAGAGGCCACCTCTGACGTCAGCAGCTCGGAGTCTCTGCTGGACGCACCTGTTTAGCGAAGTCCGCGGTGAAGATGCGCACCTGATGTGCGCGGAGGAGCAGCGGAGGAGCAGCGGAGCTCTCTCCCTCGCAAGCCGGAGAATCCGCTGTTTAACCCGGAAGTGATGGACCTGACGATCACCGGGCTGCTGCTTTGGGCCAGTTTAGCCATGTGGAGGCTCGCGAGCCGCCGAAGGCCGCAGCTCAGGAACAGAACAGGTCCACATTCATGGAGATGCCTCAGGTCCACGTTCATGGAGATGCCTGAGGTCCACGTTCATGGAGATGCCTCAGGTCCACATTCATGGAGATGCCTCAGGTCCACGTTCATGGAGATGCCTGAGGTCCACGTTCATGGAGATGCCTGAGGTCCACATTCATGGAGATGCCTGAGGTCCACGTTCATGGAGATGCCTCAGGTCCACGTTCATGGAGATGCCTGAGGTCCACGTTCATGGAGATGCCTCAGGTCCACGTTCATGGAGATGCCTCAGGTCCCTCCTGTGTCCGGGATTCTCCACTCCAAGTCTTCAGTTCTGGACACGAGCACATTGAGCCTCGAGCTCGCGACCGGCCGTCAACACCTGGAAGTGAAGACTCAACATCCGTGAGGCGCGAGGCAAACCAATCACCTGAGGACTGAGAGGACCAATGACAGGGTTCAGCCAGCCTGACGGCGGAGCAGAGGGCGGCTCCTCGTCGCCATGATGTGACCGCGGGTTAGCATCACTGTTAGCATCACTGTTAGCATCACTGTTAGCATCACTGTTAGCATCAGCCGTGTCCTGTTCGGTGTGAGGCCTCTCCTTCCCGCCCGCCGGACAGGAGAGCAGGAGCTGTCAGGCCGGGTCTCCTCCCTCCTCCCGCTCCTCAGCGCCCCCAAGCGGCCTGTTGACACTCAGCTTCAACAGTTTACCCAGAAAGTTTCTCAAGATGAAATATTCCAGCTGACCTCCTCACAGAAAGCCTCCACACGGGATCTGAAGCCCTCTGACTCACCAGCAGCAGTTTCACAGCTTCTCTTCCCTGGACAAAGTGAAAACGTGTAGTGAATAAAAATAAAATAAACTGACAAATGCTTTCAGTGTCACAGTCCGAAGGCCACACGGCACCACACACACACACACACACACACACACACACACACACACACACACACACACACACACAGCTGTTCACCTCTCAGCCGTCCAGGTGCTGTGGCTTCAACTGCTTCAGACCCTCCTCCTCCACCTTCAGCAGCCTCACAAGCGACCTCTAGATGGAGACAGACCTGACACCAGACACCACACACACACACACACACACACACACACACACACACACACACACACTTTGAACTGAACCTTAACAGAGATGTTCTGCTGTTTGTGTCACTGACTCGTTCATAAACTAATTTAAAGAGTTCCTGAATGAAACCAAACAGCCGTCAGAGGAAACTCACTAAAGGAACAGTTCATATGAACTCCTAATAACTAATGTCTTTTCAAATCAAAGTTTCAGACAGTCCTGGTCTTCACCTCCGTCAGAGAACCAGACTCTCTGAACCTTTTCTGTTGTCTAAATGTTTTCATGGTCAAACTGACATAAACTTTTTTGTGTTTGCAGGGTGACATCATCATCAGGGACGGACTCAGAAAAGATGGCGTCCTGGTTCTGCTGGATCTGGATGGTTCTCGTCCTGTTCACAAACACCTCGTCTGAGCCGGCGTCTCCGCCACGCTACACCGTCCATCACACCAAGGTCAGCTTCGACCGCGCCATGGAGGTCTGCTCCCCCGGCGTCCTCACCACCATCACCACCGAGCAGGAGGCCGCTGAGATCCTCCAGGTCGTGTCCGGGTCATCTCACAACGAGAATCAGTCCACCTTCTGGGTCGGACTGAGGAAGGTCAAGAATAAGTGTGTGGATCCCGCGCTGCCGCTGAGAGGCTTCGAGTGGACTGAGGACGGCAGCGAGGAGACGCAGGTGAGCCGCTGGA
>CM077801.1:28544932-28569932 GCA_039737535.1 Lagodon rhomboides
CCCTCTCTCTCTCCCTCGCGGACTCTCTCAGTTGAACCGGATCGTTCCGTTGAAGCGGCTGATGAAGATGATGAAGATGATGAAGATGATGTGATGTTCGCTGTGTGTCTGGCAGAATCTTCATCGTCTCTGTGTCATGCAGCTCAACACCTCCTCTTCTTCTTCTTCGTCTCCTGTGGACTCTCTGGAGGACGGCGGGTTCTTCTCCCTGCTGAACGGCTCCGGTGGTCTGGGCTCCGGTGGTCCCGGCTCGGTGTCCAGCTCCGTCGCGTCCTCCGCGGCTCTCATCTCGTCCATTTACTCGCTGGTATGCGTGGTGGGTCTGAGCGGGAACTCCATGGTGATCTACGTCATCTTCCGGTACGCCAAGATGAAGACGGCCACGAACCTGTACCTGCTGAACCTGGCGGTGGCGGACGAGCTGCTGATGCTCAGCGTGCCGTTCGTGGTGACGGCCGCGCTGCTGCGCCGGTGGCCGTTCGGCGCGGCGCTGTGCCGCCTCGTGCTCAGCGTGGACGCCATCAACATGTTCACGAGCATCTACTGCCTCACGGTGCTCAGCGTGGACCGGTACATCGCGGTCGTGCACCCGCTGCGCGCGTCCCGGTACCGGCGGCCCACCGTGGCCAAGCTGGTGAACGTGTGCGTTTGGCTGTTCTCGCTCGTGGTCATCCTTCCCATCATCCTCTTCTCCTCCACCGCCCCGAACTCAGATGGCTCGGTGGCCTGCAACATGCAGATGCCAGAGCCGGAGCGGCGCTGGATGGCGGCGTTCGCGGTCTATGCCTTCCTGATGGGCTTCCTGTTTCCGGTTCTGGCCATCCTGCTGTGCTACGTGCTGATCCTGAGCCAGCTGCGCGCGGTGGCGCTGCGGGCCGGCTGGCAGCAGCGCCGGAAGTCTGAGAGGAAGATCACGGTGATGGTGACGGTGGTGGTGTCGGTGTTCGTGGTGTGTTGGATGCCCTTCCATGTGGTGCAGCTGGTGGGCGTCTTCTTGCAGCGCCACGACCCAACGCTGAGCCAGCTAGCCGTTGTCCTGGGTTACGCCAACAGCTGCGCCAATCCTCTGCTCTACGGCTTCCTGTCCGACAACTTCCGCCGCTCCTTCCAGAGGATCCTGTGTCTGCGCTGGATGGAGGCCCCCGAGGAGCCCCTGGACTACCTGGACTACTACAGCACAGCCCTGAAGAGCCGCAGACTCAGCCTGGACCAGGACCAGGACCAGGACCGGGAGGACTCAGAGTTCAGGACCAGGACCTGTCCGCCCCCCAACACCTGCTCCAGGATGTAGTCTGGACCCTGATAGATTTAAAGGACCAGGCTGTGTTTTTATGTCCTGGTTCTACAGATCATGTGACCACAGGGGTCCAGACCTACAGAGACACAGGTTGTGTGTAACTGAAGGCTGCAAGCTGATTGGTTGATCCAACATCCAGTCAGAGACACGAAACATGAACGTCTGTGACAGACGTTTACAGGGACATGATGACATCATGGTGTCTCAAACATGGAGGATGTCCACAGAGTTCAGACAGGTGGAGGACAGGTGACGTCCTGCAGGATGATGAAGATTAAAAGCGTCTGTTGGATGTTATTTTTTTACAGAAATTAACAACATGAATGTTCTGATATGACACTGATGATGTCACACCGATGAAGCACTCAGTCTGGTGCTGATTGGTTGTGTCTGTTGCAGCTGTAGTTTTCAGGTAAACACAGCGACCTGGAGGACAGGATGGTGTCTGCAGGTCTACTTCCTGTCAGACGCTTCAGTGCTCTGCAGCGTTCAGCCAGTCAGACAGGAGGCAGGACTGACCGCTAGTTCAGACAGGTTGTTTATGTTCTCGGTTTAAATTAAATAAAAACAGCAGCAGAAGAAGAAGCTGCTTGGCTGCTATGGGGACAGTTAATACCAGTAAAACCTGCTGCTGCTGTTAGCCTGTTAGCTCCTGTGGACTGCTGCTGTTAGCCTGTTAGCTCCTGTGGACTGCTGCTGTTAGCCTGTTAGCTCCTGTGGACTGCTGCTGTTAGCCTGTTAGCTCCTGTGGACTGCTGCTGTTAGCCTGTTAGCTCCTGTGGACTGCTGCTGTTAGCCTGTTAGCTCCTGTGGACTGCTGCTGTTAGCCTGTTAGCTCCTGTGGACTGCTGCTGTTAGCCTGTTAGCTCCTGCAGTTTATATTTACAACACAAACTACTTCCGGCCCCCTTTCCGCTTGTAGCTGCACCGCAGCAGGAGGCGTCAGAGGGCCGATATCAGTCTAAGTTCAGATTAATGTTCTCCTTCAGGTGTGTGTGCTGAGGCTCCGCCCCCTGCTCTGACTCATACAGGTGTGACTGGAACAACATGGCTGCTGCTTTGTGTCAGTATGGATGACCTCTCAAAATAGAGGTCAGTCAGCTGTTGATGTTTAAAGTCAACATGTGATGATGTCTCCACTACATCCATTTTTTCCTGTTTGTTCCCAGAATGCACCTGTGTGTATTTTCACTGGTCCACTCAGACAAAACTCTGCTTTCATTTATCTATTAATGATATCATGAAGAAAAGTTTGAAGAAACAAAGACTTCTGTAACAGAACTTAAAAGTGATCCAGATTCAGACAGCTGATCAGGTCTTCACAGGAGCTCTGATTGGCTGTTTGTTAATGAAATGCATCCTGGGAGTGGTAGTTTGTAGTTCCTGTTTTTATTTTCTGTCACAGCTGTTCATCTTCAGCTGAGATGGATGTGACGAACTCTTGATGATAAAATGTTTGAATCAATAAACCTGATGACGATGATGATCTATAATCTGCAGGGCTGATGGATCAATAATGTTGATGAGAAAAGCTTTACTGCGATCAGATTGGAGGATTTATGTTCCATCTCATTAACTGACCTCCTGTCAGCTGTGAAGGTGACCTACTGATGATGTCACAGACAGCTCAGGTGAGACCATGATGATTACGTGATGTTCCAGTGTAATCAGATTACTTTCAGTGTGTCTGTTATGACTCAGAAGCTGCTTCGTGTTTTTAACATCATTTCAAATGGTTTTCACAGTGAGGTTGAATTCACGTCTGGTTGAAGCAGAACCGGGCTCATTGCGGAGTCAGAACCAGAAGAGTCCAGACACGAGCTCCACAGGAAGTACTTTTACTTTGTAGTTTGTCTCATATGTATCTCTTTGGTCTGGTTCATGAAGCTTTAACATGTTTAAAGTTCTGACTCTGGCAGCTTCCTGTGGACACCTCACCTCCAAAATAAAAGTAGTGGGATATGTGATAGGAACCTTTGGCTGTCAGAATAAAAGTGATGGGACTAGAACAGGCCAAGGGTCGAACTTGTACAGTCCTGATGTCCGACCTGCAGAGTTTGGACTTTAACTGTGTTAAAACAAAGAACTATTTATTTTGTATCCACTTTGTTTGTTAGTATCACAGTGAAGCTTTGTGTCTTTAGTAGTTCAGTAGGTTGTCAGTTTGATTCTCTGGGTCAAACGTTTGAATTCAGTGAGACAGTTTTTGTCCTGAAGCTCTAAACTGTCTCACATGTTGTTGTTATATAAACAAAGTTTATCTCCTCATCATCTCCAGGAAACTATGAACATTTGATAAAAAGTCTAATAAAAAGTTTGACCCTTGACCGTTCAGAGCTTCCATGTGCGTTTCTCCTGACAGACACTAATGACCAGGCTGATTAGTCTAACAGGGCCAGAGTGGTGCTGTTAAAGGGCCACATGAGGCCCGCGGCCGCAGCTGAACAGGTGTGGACACTGCCGACTCACCTGAGGAGCTGAAACCTGCAGCAGTTAGACGTCACTCAGCGTGATCAGGTGACCTCGTGACCACCTGATACAAAAACACAGTCACAGCTGATCGCCCTGGTTGTTGTTGTTGTTTGATGTCAGCTGCTTCACCATGAACCAATCAGCTGCCACAGAGAAACGAGCTCTGATTGGTTCACCTGCTGACTTCTACAAACACAGGAAATACACCTGCACTGGATCTGATCTGATCTATCTGATCTGATTGATCTGATCTGATGAGTCTGTAGCCTATATTTGGTAGATGATGAACTAACAGGGGCCCGTTTCACAAAGCAGGCTGAAACCTGAAATGAGGGAAACTCTGAGTTTATTAACCCTGAAATGAGGGAAACTCTGAGTTTATTAACCCTGAAATGAGGGAAACTCTGAGTTTATTAACCCTGAAATGAGGGAAACTCTGAGTTTTCCGTTTCACAAAGGGAGGTAACTCAAACCAGAGAAGGAGGGGTAACTCTACCTGTTTCACAGAGAGAGGTAACTTCAGCTCTCGGTCAGTTACCGTAGTAACAGACTCTATGAACCTAACCTGGTCGGGACCAGGTTTTTCTCAATGAACCTCGAGTTTCTCTCTGTCTCCGCCCACTTTCAGCCACACACGCCATTTGATTTCCTCTTTCATTCATTCAGTCAGCAGGTGAGTTTTGGCGTAGCCTCGTTCTGCCGTCTGTCATCATCAAACCATTAAAGAAATCAGAGTCAGTGTATCAGAAGTCCATTAGGCTCAGGAGGAGGCGACTTTTTTCACCAACATGTCCTTTTGACAACGATCCCGTGGATGAAGGTGCAGCATTACTGCGCAGAGAATTCAATATTCCTCCTGAGATGGTTATCAGACCGCACATAGATGTTTTAGCATTTCCAGACAATTATCTTTTTGAGCGGTTCCGCTTCACGTCACAGTCCATCATTTACCTACAGAACCCAACCCGTCCTTACATCTGCAGCATTACCAGCCGCAGTCATGCTCTCACATCCCAGCAGATATTGTTTAGTAATTAGGATTTCCACAGGATTGCAGGTGAATGATGGAGGGATCTGTTATTATATATATATATATATATATATATATATATATATATATATATATATATATATATATATATATCAGATCATGTATATTATATTATATACGTGATGCTGCGTACATCATTTCGAATGCGGAGGCCAAGTGCGCTTCTCCCCCGCGGGATTGCACCTAAATGAAATAAATGAATATTCTACCATTCAAGCAGTTCTCCCCTGTAATATTATTGTGATTAAAGGACTACATTTAAACTTACGCACTGACCCGAGCAGCAGTGTTCTCCACGCCGTCTCCCTCTCTTGCAGCTGCAGCGGTGTTGCACTTCTTTCTAAAAACGTGTTGAAACTCGCCGTATGAGCGCGTTAGGATTTCCAGTTCGAGGTTGCTGAAACACGTAGCGCTCCGCTTCCTCGTTGCCATGGTGACTCGTCGAATCGGGGCTCCATTGATGCGGCTTTTTATAGTTGTGTCGCACGCGCTTAACTCCAGGTGAAACTACTCCGAGTTGATTAAACGAACTCAAATCTGCTGTTCTGGAACCGGAAACTCAGAGTTTCTATCTCAGAGTAGATCAACTCAGAGTTCAGGATTAGACTCAGAGTTTGCTGAACCTGCTTTGTGAAACGGACCCCTGGACTGTGTGTTCTGGTTCTGTGGTTCTGGCTCCATCTAGTGGCAGCAGAGGAAACTCAGGACTCAGCCTCCTCTCAGCTGACAGGTGGATTGTGGGTAATGTAGTCCTGTGGTGGGCAGCTTGTTTTTCCTGAGAAGAGAAAACATGAAGAATAATTGTGTGGATTCATGAACTGATCAGAGTGACCAGAGATCAATAACTGATCTCATCTGGAGTTTGACTCTTCTTCACCTTATTAAACTCGTTCCTGAACGTTTCCACTCATCTGACCACTCACAGTGTCTCATGTCCAATCAGATCCTCTGCTGAAGACAAATCTGTGCTGTGATTGGCTGATTGGTGAATGTTATTTGAGCTCAGATGATCACTCACTTTAACATTAATACAACTGTTTTTTGTTTTTGCAAATTTTCTGATATTTTATATTTAAAAATGTAAAAGATGCTCATCTGAACATTAACGCGTTATTTTCAGTGAAACTTCTCGTTTCATGTTGATGACATATTAGAGTCAAAGTCTCTTCTCATAGATCCATCAATCAGAAAATACTGACATTAATCAAATGAAATGTATAAATGAGGCGAACAGATGAACAGATCCGTCTGTCAGAATACAGAGAGGAATAAATCGGAGAACAAACTCAGTTTATATCAACATCAAACTTTTGACATTAAGACAAATGTTTCTTGTTTTTCTGATACTTTATGTTTAAATTAAGCTATTTAATAAAACGTGCTAATTTGTACAAAAGTCCAGAACAGAAATCTGAACTAAAATAAACACATAAATGTGTGTTTTGGGTGTTTTCCTTCTTATCGTCTGAGAGACGACGTGTGTGGAAAGTTTTCACCTGTACAGTCTCACCTTAAACACTTTTTACAGGATGTAGTTTAATACAACAGCATTTAAAATAAAACATTTACAATAAAATATTTACAATGTGACGATCACTCACTGTAGTTACGAGGTGACACCAGCAGGGAGCAGCGTTCACCTGAGGACTGAATCACATCAATAAATCAGAGAAACACAGAATCACTCCTCATGTCACAGACAGACAGACAGACAGGCAGACAGACAGGTGAGGAGACAGGTGAGGTGACAGACAGACAGGTGAGGTGACAGGTGAGGTGACAGACAGACAGGTGAGGTGACAGACAGACAGGCAGACAGACAGGTGAGGAGACAGGTGAGGTGACAGACAGACAGACAGACAGACAGGTGAGGTGACAGACAGACAGGTGAGGTGACAGACAGACAGGTGAGGAGACAGGTGAGGTGACAGACAGACAGGTGAGGTGACAGACAGACAGGTGAGGAGACAGGTGAGGTGACAGACAGACAGGTGAGGTGACAGACAGACAGACAGACAGACAGGTGAGGTGACAGACAGACAGGCAGGCAGGCAGACAGGTGAGGAGGCAGACAGACAGGTGAGGAGGCAGACAGACAGGCAGACAGACAGGTGAGGTGACAGACAGACAGGTGAGGTGACAGACAGACAGGTGAGGAGACAGGTGAGGTGACAGACAGACAGGTGAGGTGACAGACAGACAGTACTCTAAATGTGTATCTCAGTAGTACCAGAGTAAGTTACTGACTGCAGGTGTATTGTGGGTGCTGGGGTCAGAGGTCAGTTTGAGGTCACAGGTCACATGATGTTCAGGTGAGACACTTTAACAGCATTTGACCTTCAGGTAAACTCACCTTAGGACTGATGACAGCACAGGAAGCTGTGTGTGTTCCTGTACGTGTGTGTGTGTGTGTAGATGTGTGATAAAACAGAGTTGAAGAGTTCAGTTGAGGAACAAAGCCACCAACACGACTTTAATAACAGGCTGGAACACACACACACACACACACACACACAGACAAACACACACACACACACACACACACACACACACACACACACACACACACACACACACACACACACAGTCAGTCACACACAAACACACAGTCAGTCACACACAAACAGACACAGGTCTGTATGAACCAGTCTGTAGAGACCAGTCTGTGGAGACCAGTCTGTAGAGACCAGTCTGTGGAGACCAGTCTGTAGAGACCAGTCTGTGGAGACCAGTCTGTAGAGACCAGTCTGTGGAGACCAGTCTGTAGAGACCAGTCTGTGGAGACCAGTCTGTGGAAACCAGTCTGTGGAGACCAGTCTGTGGAGACCAGTCTGTAGGAACCAGTCTGTAGAGACCAGTCTGTGGAGACCAGTCTGTGGGAACCAGTCTGTGGAAACCAGTCTGTGGAGACCAGTCTGTAGAGACCAGTCTGTGGAGACCAGTCTGTGGAGACCAGTCTGTAGAGACCAGTCTGTGGAGACCAGTCTGTAGAGACCAGTCTGTAGGAACCAGTCTGTAGAGACCAGTCTGTAGAGACCAGTCTGTAGAGACCAGTCTGTAGGAACCGGTCTGTGGAGACCAGTCTGTAGAGACCAATCTGTAGAGACCAGTCTGTAGAGACCAGTCTGTGGAGACCAGTCTGTAGAGACCAGTCTGTAGGAACCGGTCTGTGGAGACCAGTCTGTAGAGACCAATCTGTAGAGACCAGTCTGTGGAGACCAGTCTGTAGAGACCAGTCTGTGGAAACCAGTCTGTGGAAACCAGTCTGTGGAGACCAGTCTGTGGAGACCAGTCTGTAGGAACCAGTCTGTAGAGACCAGTCTGTGGAGACCAGTCTGTGGGAACCAGTCTGTGGAAACCAGTCTGTGGAGACCAGTCTGTAGAGACCAGTCTGTGGAGACCAGTCTGTGGAGACCAGTCTGTGGAGACCAGTCTGTAGAGACCAGTCTGTGGAGACCAGTCTGTGGAGACCAGTCTGTAGAGACCAATCTGTAGGAACCAGTCTGTAGAGACCAGTCTGTGGAGACCAGTCTGTGGAGACCAGTCTGTGGAGACTGGTCTGTGGAGACCAGTCTGTGGAGACCAGTCTGTGGAAACCAGTCTGTGGAGACTGGTCTGTGGAGACCAGTCTGTGGAGACCAGTCTGTGGAGACCGGTCTGTAGAGACCAGTCTGTGGAGACCAGTCTGTAGAGACTGGTCTGTGGGAACCAGTCTGTAGGAACCAGTCTGTGGAGACCGGTCTGTGGAGAACCAGTCTGTGGAAACCAGTCTGTGGAGACCAGTCTGTGGAGACCAGTTTGTAGGAACAAGTCTGTGGAGACCAGTCTGTGGAGACCAGTTTGTAGGAACCAGTCTGTGGAAACCGGTCTGTAAAGACTGGTCTGTGGAGACCAGTCTGTGGAGACCAGTCTGTAGGAACCGGTCTGTAAAGACTGGTCTGTGGAGACCAGTCTGTAGAAACCAGTCTGTGGAGACCAGTCTGTGGAGACCAGTCTGTAGGAACCAGTCTGTAGAGACCGGTCTGTAGGAACCAGTCTGTAGAGACCGGTCGGTAGGAACCAGTCTGTGGAGACCAGTCTGTGGAGACCGGTCTGTAGGAACCAGTCTGTAGGAACCGGTCTGTAGAGACTGGTCTGTGGAGACCAGTCTGTGGAAACCAGTCTGTAGGAACCGGTCTGTAGAGACTGGTCTGTGGAGACCAGTCTGTGGAGACTGGTCTGTAGGAACAAGTCTGTAGGAACCAGTCTGTGGTGACCGGTCTGTAGGAACCGGTCTGTGGAGACCAGTCTGTGGAGACCAGTCTGTGGAGACCAGTCTGTGGTGACTGGTCTGTAGGAACCAGTCTGTAGGAACCGGTCTGTGGAGACCAGTCTGTAGGAACCAGTCTGTAGGAACCAGTCTGTAGAGACCAGTCTGTAGAGACCAGTCTGTAGGAACCGGTCTGTAGGAACCAGTCTGTAGGAACCAGTCTGTAGAGACCAGTCTGTAGAGACCAGTCTGTAGGAACCGGTCTGTAGGAACCAGTCTGTAGGAACCGGTCTGTAGGAACCAGTCTGTGGAGACCAGTCTGTGGAAACCAGTCTGTGGTGACTGGTCTGTAGGAACCAGTCTGTAGGAACCGGTCTGTGGAGACCAGTCTGTGGAGACCAGTCTGTAGAGACCAGTCTGTGGTGACTGGTCTGTAGGAACCAGTCTGTAGGAACCGGTCTGTGGAGACCAGTCTGTAGGAACCAGTCTGTAGGAACCAGTCTGTAGAGACCAGTCTGTAGAGACCAGTCTGTAGGAACCGGTCTGTAGGAACCAGTCTGTAGGAACCGGTCTGTAGAGAACCAGTCTGTGGAGACCAGTCTGTGGAAACCAGTCTGTAGGAACCAGTCTGTAGGAACCAGTCTGTAGAGACCAGTCTGTGGAGACCAGTCTGTGGAGACTGGTCTGTAGGAACCAGTCTGTAGGAACCAGTCTGTAGTGACTGGTCTGTAGGAACCAGTCTGTAGGAACCAGTCTGTAGAGACCAGTCTGTAGAGACCGGTCTATAGAGATTGGTATGTAGAGACCAGTTTTTAGGTCTCTGGTGGAAAGGCCAGCTCTGTGGCCTGACTGGAACTAGACAGTCTGGAGTCAGTGACCCTAAAAAGGGGAGAACCTCGCTTCATAACGATGCACACTAGATTCCAGGTCCACTTCCAGATCTTTGCAACAGGCTTACCTGCCTGTCAGTGTGAGTCCTGCTGGAGTCAGTCAGTCTGTGTGTGGGGTTCATGGGCAGGTGACAGGTGAGTCAGACTCGACTCTAACAGGATAATTATTACTGCAGAGCTTTTAGTGTGACAGCTGCAGGATTTACAGTCTGAGTCACACAGAAACTCTGAATCTCCAAGTCCTGAACCACAAACAGGAAGCTGATATCAGCACAGTACTCTGATTACTTAATCTCTCAGTCTCACTAACCTGAAACACAAACAGAAACATAAATCACATCGTATCAGGTTGATTCAGACTCACAGCAACCTTCTGTCTCCAGGTGAGTCCTCCGGGTCAAGTACTGGTCAAACTGGACCCATTCCACCAAAGACTGGAGAGCATGGGACCAGAAGTGGATCAGAAATATGCAGGATGTCTTGATCCAGATTGTACTCAGTAACTTCAGAAGTGTGTCCAAGGGCAGTCTCAGGTCCAGAAGGACTAATTCTCTACTCTGAGGCTCAAAGGTTCAACTGAACGAAGACTGCGAGTCTGTTAAAACTGGATCAGAACTCTGCTGTGATGTTTGAAGTTAGAGTCTCACTGATCCAAAACGGCGCAGGGCTTCTTTTCGTCCAGGTTTTCTGTCAGCTTTCTGAGGATCGACCTGAAATCTACTTTTTAAAAAAAATATTTTTATTTAAAATCTTCTTAAAGCCGACGACACATTTTCATTAATCTGCTTCAGAAACGTTCTCAGGTGTGTTTGCAGAGCTGTTGGTTTATTAGGAGCAGAACTCTTCTGTCGGTATGTTAATGAGTCCGATATGAATAAAGTTAAACTAAAACCTCCACAGTTGACAAACATTAAATGTATGTGTTTTATTTATAACGTCTGTTTCAATAAAGTTTGAGTTAAAAAAAACCTGTGTAAATGAAGTTATTCTACTCGCTGTCTTCAGTCCTCCTCCTCCTGTCTGTGTTTCGGTGTAAGTGTCCTTTAATCCTGTGGATGATCCAGTTAATCCAGCATGAGAATGGCGAGCAGCAATCCGTCGCTCGGCTCATTAAACCTTAAGACTGGAACCAGCGGAGCGGAGCAGAATCTGACCCGGGATCAGTCGCACCGGGTCACTAAACTTCAGACTGCATACATACTTTAATCAATATTCTAATAAAAAACATTAATCCTGATTCTTCTCTTCATGTTTGATATGATTCACATTATTGTTATTGATCCGTGTGAAGTTAAACTGATTAACTGCTTTAACAAATATCATAAAATCACATTCATCAAGACATTAATGAGGTGATGATTAGTGGACACATTAACTACAATAAATATATTCCGAGTGTTTCCGAGTGTTTCTGAGTGTTTCTGAATGTTTCTGAGTGTTTCTGAATGTTTCTGAGTGTTTCTGAGTGTTTCTGAGTGTGTCTGAGTGTTTCCGAGTGTGTCTGAGTGTGTCTGAGTGTGTCTGAGTGTTTCTGAATGTGTCTGAGTGTGTCTGAGTGTTTCTGAGTGTTTCTGAGTGTTTCTGAGTGTGTCTGAGTGTGTCTGAATGTTTCCGAGTGTTTCTGAGTGTTTCTGAGTGTTTCTGAGTGTTTCCGAGTGTGTCTGAATGTTTCTGAGTGTTTCTGAGTGTTTCCGAGTGCTTCCGAGTGTGTCTGAGTGTGTCTGAGTGTTTCCGAGTGTTTCCGAGTGTGTCCGAGTGTTTCCGAGTGTTTCTGAGTGTTGCTGAGTGTTTCTGAGTGTGTCTGAATGTTTCTGAGTGTTTCTGAGTGTTTCCGAGTGCTTCCGAGTGTGTCTGAGTGTGTCTGAGTGTTTCCGAGTGTTTCCGAGTGTGTCTGAGTGTTTCTGAGTGTTTCCGAGTGTGTCCGAGTGTTTCCGAGTGTTTCTGAGTGTTGCTGAGTGTTTCTGAGTGTGTCTGAATGTTTCTGAGTGTTTCTGAGTGTTTCCGAGTGTTTCCGAGTGTGTCTGAGTGTGTCTGAGTGTTTCCGAGTGTTTCCGAGTGTGTCTGAGTGTTTCCGAGTGTTTCCGAGTGTTTCTGAGTGTTTCTGAGTGTTTCCGAGTGTGTCTGAATGTTTCTGAGTGTTTCTGAGTGTTTCCGAGTGCTTCCGAGTGTGTCTGAGTGTGTCTGAGTGTTTCCGAGTGTTTCCGAGTGTGTCTGAGTGTTTCCGAGTGTTTCCGAGTGTGTCCGAGTGTTTCCGAGTGTTTCTGAGTGTTGCTGAGTGTTTCTGAGTGTTTTCGAGTGTTTCTGAGTGTGTCTGAGTGTTTCTGAGTGTTTCCGAGTGTGTCCGAGTGTTTCCGAGTGTTTCTGAATGTTGCTGAGTGTTGCTGAGTGTTTCTGAGTGTTTTCGAGTGTTTCCGAGTGTTTCCGAGTGTGTCCGAGCGTTTCCGAGTGTGTCCGAGTGTTTCCGAGTGTTTCTGAGTGTTTCTGAGTGTTGCTGAGTGTTTCTGAGTGTTTCTGAGTGTTTTCGAGTGTTTCCGAGTGTTTCCGAGTGTGTCTGAGTGTTTCTGAGTGTGTCCGAGTGTTTCCGAGTGTGTCTGAGTGTTTCCGAGTCGTCACAGAGAGAACATGGTGTCAATCTGATTGATTATCTCATTAATAATGTGGTACTTGTGCAGTTTTAAAGGGCCTCTGTTTGAAGTGAGGATGCGGCATGTTTACATTATTATTTACATTATTCAAGTTTTTCTCAGTGAAACAGGTTGTTATTCCTCTTCGGGATAATAAACTGTGTGTGTGTGTGTGTGTGTGTGTGAGAGTGTGTGTGTGTGTGTGTGTGTGTGTGTGTGTGTGTGTGTGTGTGTGTGTGTGTGGGGAGGGATGGACCAGCACCAGGAGGAGGAGGATCACATGAGTCGCAGGTCATCATCACCTCCTCCTCCTCCTCACTAACACTCTGCCTCTCTCTGCTCCTCCTGGCCCGGATCGGCTCGGCTCTGCTCGGGAGGCTTTCACCTGGACCCGGACACACAGAGACACATCGGGACCGGAGCAGGAGGACCGGACCGGGACCTGCAGGATCCGGCCGCGGGCTCCCGTCATGCTGGGCGCGGTGAAGATGGAAGGGCACGAGGCTCCGGACTGGAGCGGATACTACAGCGAGGAGGTCGGTGACTGTCTGCCTGCTTTACGGCCGCTTCACACGGTCACTGAGAGGTCTGAACGCCGGGGCAGACCCGTCCGGACCAGACCCGTCCGGACCGGGTCCACGTAGATCCAGATCAGAGGGAGAAGCTTTCTGTAAAAAGTTCCGATGAGTTTCTATGAGCGGCTCGAACATTTTGTTCTGTCTGAATTTATTAAGTGAAACTTAAAACTTCATAAAAACAACAAGGTGAAGATTAAATCTGATTAAAATCACTTCCGCTCAAAACTTCAAAATAAAGTGTAAAGACTAACCTTTGATTATTGAAAGGTTTCATCAAGTTATTTAAAATGAATCAGATTTGAACTTTTCCTGTTTCATTGATCAGACAGATCAGTTTTTTTTAATGCTGGATTAATGTTTGAGTGTCAGCGCGAGAAGAAAAGAAAAGCTGTGGAGATTAACATCTGTATTATTATTAATAATGATAATAATAATAGGACAGATCATTTGAGTTTATATTAAACATTTAATTTTAACGCAGAGCGACTAAAACACTGAAAACGGAAGAAGATTTTAAATCGAATTGAACGAAATTAAATCAAATAAAAACCTGAAATAAACTGAAGCTCAGACGTTTCGCTGCAGGAAATCATTTATGTTACTGTAATAATTTAGGTTTAAATCTTCGGCTCTGAGATCAATGATCTCTGTTTAAAGCAGCGCGAAGACTCGACCGAACTGCACCAAGAAAACACAGAAAATAGAAATAACCAGATGAAACATTTGCACACAGACAACATGAACTCATCAAATCTTTAAAATCGATTAGCGATCAAATACTGTGACGTTCGGTGTGTAGATTGATCCGGAACTAGTTCGGACTTAAATTCGGAAACAATAACATCAAACTGTTATTTTAATGAGAGACACGTTCGTGTTTTACTGACGTGGATTCACTTTAAATTGTGTGTTTTTTAAACGGAGTCTTGAATGAAAATTTACGGCTGACGGACAGAATCAGTTCACTGAAACAATCAGACCGTTTTAATCAATTTGTTTTATTGATCCGATGTGAGCGCACACTTTGTCTCATAATAACATTATAGATAATTAACAGCTGATGATTACCTGATGATCAGATGATGATCAGAGTCACAAGCTCATAACAATGTTGATTATCGGATTATTTCAGAAGCCGCCGCCACAATATTCACACACACACACACACACACACACACACACACACACACACACACACACACACACACACACACACATCGCCTCTATAATATAGTAGAAGTGTGTGTTTGTTTGTGCGTGTGTGTACGTGCGTGTATGTATGTGTGTGTGTGTGTGTGTATGTGTGAATATTGTTGTTATTGTTAAAAACACCAAACATCAGCTGAATTTTATTGATCTGCAGTTAAATTGGATGTAAAATCATTTCGTGGCTCCGCAGCTGGTTGATCAAAGAATCGGATTTAATACATATGAATCTGTTATTCTGTTATCAAAGTTTATATATCATATTTCTAGTTTTGATGCTTAATGCTGAATTATGAATTAAAATCTGGAGGAAAAACCAGCAGCAGGTCGCGCGGATCAAAAAACAGAAAGACCGTTGAAAGAAGAAAAAATGATTTAATGTTAAAAATATTAAAATGGTTTAGTTTCACAGGAAACGTTTAATTAAAATGGATAAACAATGTGATTAAATTATATTTTTAAGTAACAAAAATAACGTTTTCAGACAGAAACATTTTCTATCTGACTGATGTGATCAATTTAAAGATTAATCGATCGCACATTAAAGAACAGATAACTGTTGTGCAGCCGGAAGTATTAAAGACTTTGAATATTGAATATGACACATCAGTAAAATATAAATAAAATATATACCATCGAAGTGACGGCGGCGTTTGACGGATCAGATCAAAAGATGAAAACATTAAAAAGTCTCAATAAAATTTAACTGATCAATAATTATTAAGTCATCAGATAATAATTGATTATTTTATTGAAGTTATTTTTAAATTAATTATCGGTTAAATTTAAACTGTTTTGTTTTCGTCCTTTGAAATAATTCATGTTGAAACAGCTGAAATATTATTGATCGCTCTCTGAAACTAAATATCTTGTTTTTTTTTAATCAATTACTGATGATGTAAATAGTTATACAACCAAAGAGGATCGATTATGGATTGATTAATGGAACTGAGTAATTTATTGATTAAGGTCTTTTCATGATTCACTCTGTTTTTTGTTTTGTTTTTTTGTTCAGTGGGAGAAAAATCAAACAAACTATCAAACACTAATTTGTATTATGTTTATATTTATATTTATGTTTATGTTTAGTTTGTTGTATTTTCAGGGTTAATAAGAGTTTATTTATTTAAGGAGGAAATCTCTTCATACCATCTTAAATTGACGCTTTTCAAATTAAAAGGTTTGGTCTCAAATTAAAGGATCTGTGTTTGTTATCAGACATAAATTAAGGATCAATCAACAGGGATTCAGTTTGATAATCTATCGATCGATCGATACAATCAGTTCAAATGTTGCTCCGTTTGAATCAAATCGAATATAAAAACTGTCGACAGTCTGAGGCTGAATATTGATCCACAAACATGTTGACATGTTGATCTGAAGGTTTGAATTCATCATCAGTGATTCAGTCAGAAATCATAAACACGGAACTCATTCGATCAGTCATTTATGAATAAACAGTGACTTCATCAGTTTGATACATTACCGTCAACTGTGTTGGTGCTGCTGGTCCAGGTCAGAACCAGAAACCAGAAACCAACTGGATCTTTTCATCACAGCGTGAAGCAGTCACAGGTCCAACACGGACCTGCAGGAAAATTAAACATTTAAAAAATCTGAAAGAAATAATGTGCAAAATATTTTCATCTGTTTCTGTACTGGTCCTGCTGGTCCTTATAATCCTTCTGGTCCTTGTGATCCAACTGGTCCTGCTGGTCCGATGGGTCCTACTGGTCCTTCTGATCCTGATCCAGTATACCCAGTAAAACACTAACTCGTCTTGTTCTTACAGAGTTGGTCTATTCTTATCTTATTGTTCCGATACTAATCGTTGTGGGTCTGCTTTGACTGTTTTAAAGCCGGACCAACAGCCTTTGGTCTGGTCTAAAATCTGGTCCCACCGAGTGTTACCAGTTACAATCCTTCAGAACCAGTACAAGTACACCAGACCAGGTCTAACTGGTACTGGTCCAACTGGTTGGAATCTTCTCTAACTGTCACTGATTAACTGGTCTGTCTGTTTCTAGTCGAACTGGTTCTGACCAGCTCCTACCGGTCTATTATAAACATCTCTGATCTGGTTCTGGTCTCTCTGCAGATCTACACTCTGATGGCCACCAGTCGAATGGGTTTTAGTCCAGTCCATCTGGTTCTGTTTTTGTTGTAACTAGTACTGGTATAACTGTTTCTGTTTCTCTGCAGATGTACTCTCCAATGGCCGGCGGTGGGATGGGTTCTGGTCTTGGATCCATGACGGGATACATGTCCAGCAGCGGGACCACGTCTGGTTCCTTCAACATGTCGTACAGCGGGACCGGTCTCAGCCCAGGCCCCGTGGGAGGGATGGGTGGCTCGGCTCAGGCGGCCATGTCGAGTCTGGGAGGGGGCGTGTCCTCAATGGGCGGGGCTCTGAGCCCGTCCAGTATGAGCTCGGTGTCGGCCCAGCAATCCTCGATGGGTCTGAACCCATACGGTGGCATGAGTCCCACCATGAGCCCTGGCATGGCCTACGGCGGCGGCGGGCTGAACCGCGGCCGCGACAACAAGGCGTTCAGACGGAGCTACCCGCATGCCAAACCGCCCTACTCCTACATCTCGCTCATCACCATGGCAATCCAGCAGGCGCCCAGCAAGATGCTGACATTGAGCGAGATCTACCAGTGGATCATGGACCTGTTCCCATACTACCGGCAGAACCAGCAGCGCTGGCAGAACTCCATCCGACATTCGCTGTCGTTCAACGACTGCTTTGTCAAGGTGTCACGCTCGCCGGACAAACCAGGGAAGGGCTCGTACTGGACCCTGCACCCAGACTCTGGGAACATGTTCGAGAACGGCTGCTACCTGCGCCGCCAGAAGAGGTTCAAGTGCGAGAAGAAGATGTCACCGAAGTCCGACGGCAGGAAGGAGCAGGGCGGAGGAGGGGGAGGAGCATCTCCTTCAGGGGACGCCATCAAGCCTCCAGGACTCCTGGACTCCTCGTCCCTGCCCTCCTCCAGCCAGGCGGCCTCACCTCCTGGTCTGGACCTGCGGGGAGGCGTCGGCGGGGCGCCAGACCTGAAGGTGTCCGGCTCTCAGCTCCTGTCCTCTCTGTCGTTACCCCCCCACTCCATGGCACACGAGTCCCAGCTGCACCTGAAAGGAGACCCGCACTACTCCTTCAACCACCCATTCTCCATCAATAACTTAATGTCATCCTCTGAGCAGCAGCACAAACTGGACCTGAAGGCCTATGAGGCGCTGCAGTACTCCTCCTACAGCACCGGGGGGGCATCCAGCCTCGGGGGGAGGACCATGGAGTCTCTGGAGGCCTCCTACTACCAGGGGGTGTACCCCAGACCGCTCCTCAACACCTCGTAGTACCTGCTGCACTTCCTGTTTGGACTCCTCTCTCTGCATGCAGCCGTCCTGGACTTCCTGTGTGACTGTGATGAACCGGATTGACTCTGAACTGCACTCCTGCACTGTGACCGAACCAGGACCCACAGAGACCCGAAAACACTTAAAACTGATCCAGGTCTGTGATCCCCTCTCACACACAGAGTCACAAACAAACAAAGATCAAAACCTCCAACACATTCCAGATAAGATCAGTACCACCAGGGTCCAATCAATCAATCAACCAACCAATCAATCTGTATTTGTATAGCGCCAATTCACAACGAAGGTCGTCTCATGACATGTTCCAGTGTGAGCAAGTCTGGATCAACTCTGTGTTCATTAATGAACAGAGACACATTTACCCCACGAGCAACAAAAAACTGTCTTTAACAGGCAGAATCCTCGAGCAGAACCGTCCATCTAACCAAGACCATCAGGGTCCAGGACCATCAGGGTCCAGGACCATCAGGGTCCAGCAGCAGGATGACGGGGTTCACACCTGCAGAATAATCAGATTAAGATGAATCACGTTTGTTTCCTGTTTTCAGGATGTTCTGACTCCAGATTAAAGACATCAAGCTGAACACAGAGTCAGAAAACTTCAATCTGCGTCCTGAAAGTCTTTAAACTGCGAGTTTAATCTCGGACCAGTTTCAGCTTCACTCTCCATCAGTTTCATCTAAACTCGCAGCTCTCTGATAATTCTAGGTTCTGTATCGAAGGCAAGTTCTGAAGAACAGAAGAAGCCTCTTGGATGAGACGTGAAATGTCTTCAACAAAGTCCAGTTGCCTACGATACAGCACCTAGAGGTACCAGGACCTGGATGAACCTTCATCAACAGCTCTCTGATAGTTTGTCGTCTTCATTCATTGATCGACCTGCAGCATCACGACGAGCTGAGATCAATTCTGTCACAACGTCTCAAATAATGATCGAAACTACACTTTAAAATTTTAATGACATTTAATTTTCTGTGTCACATCTAAAGTTCAGCCAATGTGAATTAATGAAATGAGCAGATTAGTTGCAGAGTTGATACTTCAACAATAAACACTTCAATCAATTGAATCAGAGTAATTCAATTTTTATTCACATGAACTCAACATGAGAGAAAAACTTTACGCTGAATCGTAAACTGAATTTTGGAACAGATTTACATAGATAATGAAGATGTAATTCAAACAGCTATATTTAAAGTGTCTGTTCACGTTTTGTTTTGAAGACTGAAGACGCGACTGACGAGTTTCATCACAACAAGCTCAAAATGTAAAACACATTCAAAATAACTTTAAAATGTTAAACGTTAAACGTTAAAAAGACAAATGAGATAATTAGTTATAAATAAATTAAAAGCTTTTCATTTTACAGAATCTGTTGACGACATCACATGACTGTTCACTGAAAAACAAACAGAAATGTTCAAAATTATTTAAGTTCATCAAAGAAAAATCATTTTAACATTTTGATTTCCTCATATTATTTTTTAATATCTAACTTTAATCAAACTAATAAAACTAATATCTGATGATAGAAAACGTTTCCGGTTCACGTCAGACGACCTGTCAGAGGGCTGGAGCCGCTGGCTGAGAAGATTTAAAGGTCAAAGGTCACCTGATGATGATGATGATGCCGATGTGGTTGTCATGGAGACAGAGTAATGATAACAATTTGATCAGAAATATGCGGCTCTGAGTTTGTTTCTCCCACGATCTCGTCTGCGTCCTCGCTGACCTCCGGAGGGGTCGCGACCCTCAGAGTGAGAAACCCCCACACAGATCAAAGAGCTGAGAGTTAAAGGGTCACTTCACTCAAAACTGTCTCCTGTCCTCTGATGTCGTTTGATGTCGTCTGTATCCGGGCAGATTTATGAGCAGCTCGTCTCCGTGTGTCACTGAAAGTCTTCAATTCATATACTATTGATACATATTGATTTTGATTCTCAGGAAACTTTTCTGCTCAACGTGTTTGTGAAAATAACGACGTCACTTTGAGATAAATTTACATAAAAACTATTTTTCATGAAGAAAACTCTTCGGCTGACGTATTGATTATTAATAACTTCTGTAAATGAACACTTTAACACAATTAATTTATTGATCACATTAAAACACAACAGGATTCATTTGATGTTCATTTCTGATCAGTTTTTAAAATCTGTTGAATTAAACTTCAGACGTTAAACTGGATGTTATTGATTCCGTTTGATTTTGTGACAAATCATTTAAATCCAGTTGTTGATCTCCGTCACGTTCTGACTCAGTTGGAACTTCCACTCAGAACTCTTCATCAGGTCTTCATCAGCACCAGAGGGCCGTCTCACAGTACATGTTCCAGTACCAGTACATGCAGTACATGTAGTACATGCAGTACATGCAGTACATGCAGTACACGTAGTACATGCAGTACATGTAGTACATGCAGTACACGTAGTACATGCAGTACATGCAGTACATGTAGTACATGCAGTACATGTAGTACATGTACTGCTACTGTGAGAGGACCCAGAGTTGCAGATGATCCAGATAATGACAGTTTCAGTTTGAGGCGTCTGCGTCGGCGCCTACAGGCGAAACTCAGGGCAGAAAACTTTGTTTGTGTTTATTGATCATCAATCAATCACAGAAGTCTCATTTATCAATCAGTTGTGATTGATTTAAATGTATTAAGGAAAAAAGTAAATATTAACAAATCAATCAATAATTGAGTCTAGAGGATCTTTGTTTGATGACTCTCACTCTGTGTGTAAAAGGAGAGACCACTTCCTGTTCCTGTTGATGCATCTGTGTACTGAAACTTTCCATCACTGATTATTGATTATTGATTATTACCATGTGCATGAATGAAGCGGGAGGTCGTCTTCTTCTTCTTCTGTGGATAAAATGTTTGATCGAGCGCTGAACTCCTTTTCTTCCTCTTGTACGGAGGAGGAGGTGAGGGAGGAGGTGAGGGAGGAGGTGAGGGAGGAGGTGAGGAGTTAGGGTGTGTTGAAGGATAGATTATTGATCCAGACCCCCCCCCCGTTTGTTTTGTGAGCTTTTGACTGTGCTGCATGTTCTTCTTCTTCTTCTTCTTCTTCATGTTCTTAACTTATTCTGTCCTTTTCAATAAAATGTGAAACATTATTGATGCATTGTTAATTGATTATTATTAATCGTGATCAGCTCAACACTTTATCATATTCATAGTGATCAATAAGTGATTGATCATCTGATGAAACATTAATAAGAAGAACGTATCTGCTCATCTTATATTCAGAGAACAACAACAACCTTTATTGACACGTGGAATCAAACATGTCGATCAGTGATCAATCTATGGCTTCTCAGATGATTATAAGAGTTAATAAAGTGAATTATTGATCTTTTTTTGTGTTTTATTAAAAGTTCCTGTCAAACAGTCATGAAGAAAAATCTGAAACATGATTAATAATCAATGATCAGTAAATGTTTAGATTTCACGTGTGAGTTCAGTTGAACCCCGGATCTGAACTAAAGCATGAAGCTCCATCAACTGATCAATATCATCAATATCAATTACTTTATTATCAGCTGCTGATTTCATTTTTTTACAGAAAAACTAAATGATTTTAAACATTTAGTCGTTTATTTTAAGCAAACAGCCGATGAAGAACCGGCTGAAAACCTCGTGTCTCTTGTCTGTTGTCTATGACCTGATTGACCTGATTGACCTGATTGATCTGATTGATCTGATTGATCTCATGGTCCCGCTCCAGCTCCTCTTCATCATGTCAATACATTTACTTTAATATGAGGGGAGATACGAGGTTTCCACATGATTTCAGTCATTCATAATTTTAAAATTATTTAATTTTTTCTCATTCAAAGAAAACTAGAATCTTCTTGTTTTGTGTTTTTATGAAATAATTTAAAAACTTTACAGAAAGTGGTCGGCTCGTAATTTTCTTAATTGTTTGTTGTCGTTTTGATGTTTGATATTTTGATGTTTGACTGTTTTTATTCTTCTGTTTCTTGTCCTCCTCCTTTGTGTTGTTGTTTACTGTCTATTCAGCCTTGTTATTTTGTTGTTTTTATTTTGATTTAATTTATTATTGATCTCTGATTCTCAGTGTTTCTGTTCTTATTTTCAGTATTTATTTCTTCTTCTTCTCTTTCTCTATTTCTTCTTCTCTTTTTGTATTTATTTCTTCTTCTTTCTCTATTTTTCTTCTTCTCTTTCTCTATTTATTTCTTCTTCTTCTCTTTCTCTATTTATTTCTTCTTCTCTTTTTGTATTTATTTCTTCTTCTCTTTCTCTATTTATTTCTTCTTCTTCTTCTCTCTTTATTTATTTCTTCTTCTTCTCTTTCTCTATTTATTTCTTCTTCTTTTTCTCTATTTCTTCTTCTTCTTTTTCTCTATTCATTTCTTCTTCTTCTCTTTCTGTATTTATTTCTTCTTCTTCTTTTTCTCTATTCATTTCTTCTTCTTCTCTTTCTCTATTTATTTCTTCTTCTTCTTTTTCTATTTATTTCTTCTTCTCTTTCTCTATTTATTTCTTCTTCTTTTTCTCTATTTATTTCTTCTTCTTCTTTTTCTCTATTCATTTCTTCTTCTTCTCTTTCTGCATTTATTTCGTCTTCTCTTTCTCTAATTTTTTCTTCTTCTCTTTCTGTATTCATTTCTTCTTCTTCTTCTCTTTCTCTAATTTCTTCTTCTATTTTCTAAATTCCTTCTTCTTCTCATTCTCTATTTATTTCTTCTTCTTCTCTTTCTCTATTTATTTCTTCTTCTTCTCTTTCTCTATTTATTTCTTCTTCTTCTCTTCATTAATTTCTTCTTCTTCTCTTTCCATATTTTCTTCTTCTCTTTCTGTTTTTTCTTCTTTGTCTAATTTCTTCTTCTTCTTCTCTTTTTCTAATTATTTCTTCTTCTCTTTATTAATTTATTTTTCTTCTCTGTCTAATTTCTTCTTCTTCTCTATTTATTTCTTCTTCTTCTCTTTATTAATTTGTTCTTCTTCTCTTTGTCTAATTTCTTCTTCTTCTTTTTCTCTAATTATTTCTTCTTCTTCTCTTTATTAATTTGTTCTTCTTCTCTTGGTCTAATTTCTTCTTCTTCTCTTTCTGTATTTTCTTCTTCTTCTCTTCTTCTACTTTCTTCTTCTTCTCTTTCTGTATTTTCTTCTTCTTCTCTTTCTGTATTTTCGTCTTCTTCTTCTCTTTCTGTGCTTTTCTTGTTCTCCTGTCTGGAGCTCTGTCTGCTCCTCGGATCTCGGCCTGCTGTCTGGCCGGCGGCCCTCGTCTGTCTCCCGGCTGTGTGTCGGTCCTGTCCCGGTCCTCCGTGGCCCGACACGCTGCTGAACAAGCCGAACACGGAGCACCTCCTGCGGCCTCAGAGCGGATCTGTGGGCTGTAACCTCCGCCGCCGCTCCGTGAACCTGAACACATCCCGACAGATTTCACTCTGATCTCCAGCTTTTTATCTCTAATTATCAGCTAATTATCCGCCGACATGATCCCCGAACACACGAGGAGCCGAGCGGAGCCGAGCGGCCCAGGCACTAATGATTTATTAATATTAATTACACATCAGGTGTGTCATAATAAAACACATTCATTATCATTTAAAATAATCAGGAGGATTTAGATGATTTCACATCAAACATTTAGAATAAAAACATGTTGTTTCATAGGAACTATCAAATAAAATAAATAAAAACATGAAACTCAAATTAATTCTGTTTGTTTGTTTTCTGCATTTTTGTTCCAGAATGTAAACAAAACAAAACAAAAAATATTAAAAACAAACGTTACACTAATTCGATCTTTTCATTTATTCGACGTTTAAAGACTTAAAAGATAATTAATTACAGATTAGTCTTTATTGGGTAATTAGGAGGTGATAATGACACTCTGACGTCATTCTGCTGTCAGGCAATCAAACACACTTGTCTTCTGATAAACTGATTATTGATAAAAAGTGATGCCTTCATTGACACCTGACAGTCAGAAACAACCAGCTGCTGCTCACTGTGTGTGTGTGTGTGTGTGTGTGTGTGTGTGTGTGACTGTGTGTGAGTGTGTGTGTGTGTGTGACTGTGTGTGAGTGTGTGTGTGTGTGTGTGTGAGTGTGTGTTTGACATTTGATTTGTCAGCTGCTTCTTACTGTTTTACTCACGCTGACCTTCATGATTTAACCATGATTTAAACACTCTTACGCTTTTATTTTGGAGGGTCACAGCTGGCGGGCCAGAAAAAAATAAACGCAAAAAGATTTTTACTCAGTTTATAGATTAAAAACCGTTTCAGCTTCTGTTAGAGATTAAATGTTTAAGAATTTATTCTAGATGTAAAATAAACTTTTTTCATATTAAACAAAAAAATCTCTCTCACTCTCTCACACACACACGTGACACACACACACACACACACACACACACACACACACACACACACACACACACACACACACCGGGTTCATGATGGAGACAAAGATCAGACGAGAATCAGTGTGAACAAAACACGAACTCTGACAGGTGACATGAAGAATCTGCAGTCAGTTTGAACAGTTTCACCTCAAAATCAGAAGAAACAGAAATAATAATTGGTCAGAACCAAACCTGGATCTGGTAGAGACCAGATCAGCTGCAGACCGTCAGATACCTTTAGAAACCGTTGGAGATTGTCAGAGACCATCAGAGACCATCAGAGACTGTCAGAGACCATCAGAGACCTTCAGAGACGACCAGAGACCATCAGAGACCGTCAGAGACCTTCAGAGACCTTAAGAGACGACCAGAGACCATCAGAGACCATCAGAGACCATCAGAGACCTTCAGAAACCGTCAGAGTCTTTCTGCTGCTTCACATGCAGTTTAAATCTGTTTCAAATGTTTTATTTGTGTCTATTATATCCATTTATTGATCGACTTGATCAGACAAACAGAAACTTTAATTATAATCATCTGATCAATAATATGATTGACATCATTAATTAAATCGCTACTGGTTGATTTGTTATTGAGATCAATCATCTGAACATTTGTCACTTTAAATGATCACAGAGACTTTTGAATATTAACATATCAGTTTTTAGACAATTTCTTCTCTGATAATCATCAGAACTCTAATCAATAATTAATCAATAATTGTTAATTAATCGTCTGTGTGGCTGAAACAGACTCACCAGGTTTTCACTGGACAGCTATCAGAAATATTAAATATCATATTCTAATCTTCAGATCAATAATCAGTTATTCTTCACGTCTTCATGAAGAACATCTCTCAGCGTA